>ML830588.1:17932-28254 GCA_009831015.1 Picea engelmannii | reverse complement strand
CAAATGAAATCTTTTCAAAAGAATCAAATTTAATTTTCTTTTAATAAATATCCAAAACGAATCACTATAATTCCGATGAGTTTATCATTCAAATTTAACCAAATCAAAAAGTGATTCAAACGAGACAGGATAAGAATGCTCTGTTTTTTTAGTCGCCATAAAATATGGTCAAATCATAACATGACTGTTTCATATCAAATTAAATCAATGGTGAATCATATCGTATAAGATACGATGTAATTTATCACAATAGTAATCGATACAATCATAATCAATTTGTTACGGCTGTAACAATGTGCATACGATTCATATTGTTTTAATCAAATGCCAATATGGAAAAACTGTTACGATTATTGCCAAACATTCATAACAGCATCAAACTTCACCATAGATTACAATCGTTGAACGTTTACATAGTCAACAGACAGGATCACATAATGATCGTAACCATCAACAACAGTGATAACCATAAACTGTGCAACAATCAAATAAATCGTAACTGAGTCAAATATAGAAACAAATCGCAATGCTGGGCATAATCACTTTCGTTCCCAAATCAAATTTAAACAATATATTTGTTGCAATATGAACCGAGCTGATAACATGGTCAAACAATGCGAATCGATTAGTTGGGTATAACAGTTATGACTCATATCTATTCGCAATTTGGTTATGCCTTAACATAATGGTATTCGAATTGGTAAAAAAGACATGGAATATAAAATCACAACAGTTAACCATAATTGCCAACCATATCGTATAGACTATAACCAATTTCGAATTGAAACATTAACTGTGTTTGAAATTGAAATACCAGAAACATCCTGTGTTTAGAAAAATATTAACAACTTCAATAATCGACAGAGTATTCAATTGAAGCTAAATTAAAACAATCAAATCTATCCCACGATCAATCGAATCAAAGCCAAATCCAATCGAAACTTAAAACAATAACAAAATTCGATTTATCAAGACAAAATTATATACAATAATGCATGCTTATGTGACAAAACAAATCCACGCTGTAAACAAAGCTTATGAGTTTGTCATATAAACAGGTGATAATCATACCAGTGAGGTTTCTCGAGCTATGCCAATTTTGAATTGACGACTGTTGTAGCCGACTCCACGTTCTTAAACAAAATCGAACCTGTTGTTTGTTGTTTCTTATCAGTGGATGGAATCTTTGCCTTTTGACTGGTGATCTTTGCAACTTGATCCTCCAAAGCATGAATTCTGGACTGTAGCATTGGCACATCAAGGTAATACCTTTCTAACCATGAGCCACACTGATCACATGGTGGAGCAGCTGGTTCAGCTAGAGCAGGAGGGGGTTTTGAAGAGTCACCGGGGGTTTCACAAGGCATTTTGATGCCGAGGTAATTAGGATCATTTTGCAAGCAAGGTGGTAGGTTTTTGACAAAATCGTATGAGGGTTTGTCACACAGACCTTCAGAATAGGGATACTCACTTGCCAGGTAACGTTCAACCTCTGAGTCAGAATATTCACTCACCATGATAGGGTCAGGGTTGACAGGAACTTTCGGTTGGTTTCTTGCCATGCGAGAGATTAACCGGGTGTTCTTTTTTCCTTTAGAATTCGCAGTAGGTTTGGCCTTAGGCATTTTAGCCACGGGTTTAACATTTTACACATCTGTGGTCGCAGAATTGGGTAGGTCAATAGGTGAGTCGGGTAGGGGTTTACATAATAGAGCATTGTAAGGCACAGGGGATACTGACTTTCTCTCGCTCACCATAGGTTTGTCAACCTGTGGTGGGTGAGAGTCCTCGAAATTATTTCGAATAAGAAAATCATTCCAACAGTCTTGGCGTAACCCCAAATGACAAACCACAAGCATTTTAATTAACCCAAAATGAAATAGGTTGTTATCGGCCTGGTTCCATTTGTATCTTTTAGACATTTTAAATAGACTCCTATGCAAGTAGTAAGGCATATTAAGCTCATAGCCCATGAAAACCATAAGTAGCCGAAGGTGGTACAAGAAAATGAAACCATACCTTCCCTCGCAGGTGATAAATTGTTTAATTATCATCAACAAGTCTTGCCATCGTTTCTTTAGCATATTCGCGGGCAAACCTTTGTCACACGAGCTCACTCTTCATGACTGGAAGAGCAATGTCCACGGGACATCTTCCACTTTGCAATTTTTTGACCATCTTTGTCCGATAGTAGGCAGACCGGTAGCTAAACTAAGAAATTGCTCATCAATTTCCAATTGCACATCCCCAACCTTGGCTCGACAGCCATCAAAGGTTAATGCAAATTGCTGAGCCACGCTAGGGTTATAACCATCAAACTTTTGTATGAACGGGAGCCATACAAATTACTCAAGGTCACTGTAAGTACCGTCGAACATCAACAATGCCTGGCTACCATTGGGTTCAACCCTTACGACCGGAGCCATGGTGCGGGTGCATGGTAGGGTTCAGATTAAACACACAGGAGCAAAATCGTTTTGGCTAACAGCTGAGAACGATGAAAGGGGATGCAAATTAATGCACGCATGCAAGGGTGGTGGGATTATCCACCACCATGCAGCATAGTAATGGAAAAGTACAACCCCTGTTCAATCAATCATAACCAAAATAAAACTATTCGACCAACTCAAGTTTTAAACGGTGGATAATTATATACCAATGCACCAATCTATGGTTTGAAACCACGATTGTTCAATATTAAACCCATAAATTAAATATGCGCCATTGTATAACTTCAAACTATTTCCATTCAATAAGAAATCAGACTCATATGTTACCCACGCGCTTGTTGCATAATGTGTGATCAAAGTTTATAAAACATTGTGATAAGAGATTTCATAAAATCGATAAGCCAAGAGCTTACAATAGTAAGGATCACATCATATAAAAACCAAAATCAACCATGACCCCTATATAATCAAGTATAATTCATAAATTTACATGCTCAATACCTTATCAATCAAATAAAAGTCAAGTTGCGCAATCAAAGCAAGAATGTCATAGTTTGAAAAATCTTTTCAGCCACATAATAATAAACCAAAGGTAAGTGCCTTTCAGAATATCAATGAGAAGCTCATGACAGTTCAAATAACGATGGAGGTGTTTTCACGCTTTCAATCGTGAAAAATAAATCGAAACTGATTTGCAAGTGTTGTATGAAATGAAAATATCGTCTATTTGCAAAATGTGATGAAAATTTGAAGTTCAGTAGACATAGGTGTAGGCAGCTTTTAAGGCAATGGAAAAAATTGAATTGGCTGCCAACAGGGAGACATGGGTTTCTTTTAGAGAAAAAGAAGGTCACCAAGGGGTGACAACAAAAGGCGAAGTAAATGTTGGAAAGAAAGGATTTTGTACAATTGCTAAATTAATAAAGAATAATTTGGGATAAGTGTATAGATACATAAATGGGTACCCCAATGCAATATGGCTTGGCCTGTGAGGGCACAAGTGATGCATAGAACTGTTGGAGGGTGGGGGCCCCATGGGTGGGTTTCTATATGAGGTATATGAATGGAGGACAATTTTCATATGGGAAAAATGATTGTGGATGAAATAGAAGGTTAATGATACTTCGAAGGTGCAATTAAACTAGAACCATGATAAGATGACCTAGGATTCCATTGGGAAAGCTATCAAAAACAAGGAGAAGGATTATGTGGCTGATTCTCAGAAATGCGTAAGACTATGAGGACTCCCGTCCCTAGGGGTTGAAGGAAACATGAGTGTCAAAGTTCCAAGAGGGACTATGAATGGGACAAATCATGTGGGGAAGAGTTCTACCGGATGATAGTACCAAAATGCAGTGGAGGTGATAGTACTGTAGAGCCGAATGTGAGGGTCCTACAGGAAAATGTCGGAGGGTGTGACTGGGAGATGCAATTGATATTAAGAGGGAATGATTACATGCCCGTGTCGATCATATACCTGAAGGGGCTGCGTTGGTTTGTGGTGACGAGTCACGAAGTACCTGCACATGTTAAAAATGAATACCCAATGTGAACAATATTTGAAGATAAAGAACATATAACAATTATTTGATAGTTTTGAATATGAGAATGCGTACCTGAGAGTGATGTGAAAAAAATGTTCCCCAGGGGCTGGGTGTGGATGGTGGCTCGGGGAATGTGACTCTGTAGGCGGCAGGATATTGATCCCGTGGTTCAAGACAGATAAGAAAACATAGACTCTGAGCTCTCGTAACTGAGCATGGAAGTTTGAAAAAAGAGACTATATATAGATGTGGGGACCACAATGCCACCTCATTTGTACCTTCTACCATAGTGAGTTGACGAGAGGATTTGAGAGGAGATTTGGATATTACGGGAGTTCTAGCCGATCGATCCATGATTTACGAGAGCCAATTTAGTGGTCTCATCCTCCTGCACAGTAGTCAGGGTTTGTTTTCTGGGCAGGGTCATATGAATGGTCGTACTAGGGGGTTTTGTAGCGGTGGGCCCACTAATGCGTGGGATAAGGAAAGAGACCCATGCTCAAATGAGCAGGTATAATTCCCCCTCCCATGCATGATGTGAGAATGTGTGGAAAACAACCGTGCACGGTGGCGCATGAGTGGGAAAAATAGGTGGGCATTGGATGCACACCTATTCAAAATACAACTGTGCACTGTGCGCAACTATTTCTCCAATAACTACTCATTAGTGTGTAGCTATGAAGAGAATGAGTGTGAATTAATGCACACCTGTGGGTGTTACAGACGTGCATTTGATGCACGCCTATTTTTTTAACAATTGTGCATTGATGCGCACCTGTTCAAAGAACATGCACGCATGTGTGCATGCCTGTGGGAGTGACAACTGCGCACTTGAGGCAAAGCTAGGGTTGGTGAAAAAACTTATATTTTTTCATATTTTGTAATGATGATGATGGTTGATCAAGGGTTGTTGGTGTGAATGCAGGTGATCAACTTAGTATGTCAGTCCATTGGAGAGAACGGGACTGGGAGCGCCTCAGGGAGGGGGTGAGAGATGAGCCGAGTATTCAAAGACTTTTGGTAGCCTGTGGATTGTTGAAGTTATTTAACTGCCCACTAATACGGGCATAGGAGTACCTACTATAGTATCCGATTTCTATGTGGAGCATTGATCTATAATGCTTCACTGTGCAGGGGGAGAAACTGACATTCTTAGCGAGGGAGGATGTCTAGTTCTTGATGGGGCTCCCTTTTTGGGGAATGGCCCTACCTACTGATCCCCAATTTCCAACGGGTGTACATTTGGAAAACGTGGCATAGAGGTATTGTTCGGGACCGACCATTATGTTAGGTTCGGTTGTCCATATCGAGGTGATGGAAGATTTTTTGCATTAGTGTATCTTTGTGATGATTGTGAGGATCTACGGGTCCTTAGCGACTCAACATATCAATGGTGGTTAGCTGGTTATTATGCAGAGAGTTTTGGATGGGGATTTCTTCACTTGGGGGTTGATGTTGTATGCCAAGATGGTGGGGCAGATTAACCGGTGTCGGACTACCGACTCTGGTGATTTTTCCTTTGGATCGATCTTAGCGGCATGGTTTTTGGAGAGGGTGCCCATGTTGTGCCCGAGAGTGTTGTTGCTAGTGGTTGAGGCATGAGAGCCATGAATGATGCAGTGGACATCGATTTTGTACGTCATGGAGATGGGGAGGGTGGCCACTATTTCACGAATACCTTGGCGCGTGTGTGGATCCATAGGCCATAGATTATACTGTGGTTCCCATATGGTAGGATGGACTTTCATCATGATCCGAATATGGTGTTGCCTCCTGGGGAGGTTTGGGACCATAGAGGTATGTTGGTGTACTTTATGTTTTGTGATTTTGATAGTATAACATATGTTTATATATGTATGGATGTTGATGCTATCGTTTGTTTGTGTTTGTACAGATATGGGGCCATGAGTCTAGGAGGCAGAGTTGATTACAGAGTCAGCTTGCCAGGGGCTAGTGAGACTATCGCGTGTAGAGCCTCAAGTGGGAGAGAGACGTTGTATGGATGAGGTTGGTTCTAGGCCAACAGATGAGGTGAGAGATGGTCGGAGGTGTAGATTTGATGATACAGGAGCAGGGTCGTCACATGCTTGGCTGGTGGAGTTCGATGGGGTGTTAGAGGATTTCCGTCGCCGATTGGAGGTGGTGCTACAAGGTGTGCCCGAGGGCATGTGGACCCACATTCAGGACAAGAGAGTCCTGGAGAAGTGTGTGGGTCTTTAGGCCAAGTTGTGGACCCTGATCCACTGAGCAACTGTGGCGGGGGAAACTATGACTGGGCGACTTCCCCCCAGACCTGGAGGACCCCAAGATGGTGGGGCACCTCCTCTAAATAGAGGACCTAGTGGTGGTGCTCTACAGGAACCATGAGTGCTTTGTTGTATATTTTTGGTATTTATATAGGCTCGTGGGCCCATTTTGTATAAAGTAGTCTGCCACCCATTTTGTACCTCTAGAGGCGAGGGGGGCTTACTTGCCTATGGGTGATGTACATGTTGTACCAATTTGTAAATATTGATGAAACCTTGATATATATATATATATATGGATATACCTATTTTGGGATCTTCGTGATGTTTACATGTTATGATATTTTGTGATGCTTTTGTGATGTCTAATCTATGTGCTATGACAAAATTTTGATGATTTATGTATGTGTGATGATGTCTTGATGTGGTATACGCCAATATAACACTAGTATAGCCATGTTATATGCTATTTGATTGAATTTTCATGGAATATGTGTAAATGTAATTGAATCAAAATGTTGATATAAGAGTCTAACTTGTAGGTATTTGCGGAAGAGGCAAGGATTGCAGACACAATACACATTGTTGAGTTGTAGGACTACAAGATGGGAATCTAATAAGATGCTAAGGTGACGAATGTGGAGGTGACTAGCCTTGGCAAAGAGGCCAATGATGGGTGCGTATTATTTTTGTTTGTTGGTTTCTATGCCCAAACATATGCCGCTGGAGTGGAGCAGTTCATGTGAGGGGGTATAAAGGACCCAAGCGAGTGAATCAATATTCTGTGTCCAACAGTTAGCTCCGTCATCATAAACGATGTGGTAAGCCAATGGAGAATGCATCTGTCAATAACACAGAGTGGTGGATCAGACATAAGTCATGGAGGGATCAAAGAAGACTAAAAATTCAACAAACATGTACAAAAGAAAGAGCCTAGTGTAGGGTGACTACGCTTAGGCATAAAATTTCTTTAAGTACAACCTTTTGATGGGTTCTTTGAGAGGATAGTCTTCTGGGGAGGCCAAGATGTATGTGCCTTTAGTGAGGTAGTGTTGGATGATGTATGGTCCATGCCATAACGACTCAAATTTCCCATGACTGAGGGTATCGTGAGCGATATCATAGGCTAGGATGAGGTCTCCTTCATTAAATGAGCGAAGGTTAACATGGCAGTCAAAGGTGGCCTTAGATCATTTTTTAGTTGCCTCATTGTTCTATAATGAAGACCGATGGTATTCATCCAACGAATCTAAGTTTAGCAAGCGTTGTTCCATTGGAGAAGTGTGAGGAAATATCTCGATGGCGATGCGTAATGTGAGAATTTCTCACTCGATGGGGAGGGTGGCTTCAATCCCATGGACGATATGGAACGGTGTAAAACCGATGGAAGTTTTGACTGTCTTGCGATAAGCCCATAACACTGAAAACAACATATGATACCAATTGGTCTTATTTTTGTTGATAGTGTGTTGCAACATGGTTTTAAAGACTTTGTTGATAGCCTCTACCTGTCCATTGGATTGAGGGTAGTATGGGGAGGCAAACTCATGGGAGAAACCTAACCTTGAGGAGAGGTCGATGAAGATCTCATTCTCAAAGTGTTTATCGTGATTGGAGACTAACTGTAGTGGGACTCCGTAGCGGGTAATGTCATGGTTGAAGAAAAAATGCGCTGCTATGTTAGTGATGTTGTTGAAGGTAGGCATGGGTTCATCCCATTTTGTAAAGTAATCGACATCCACGACAATGTACTTGTGTCCATTGCTAGATGGAGGGTTGCAAGTCATGAAGTCGATGCCCCATTTGCAAAGAGGCCAACAATGATGACTAGATGTAGAAGAGCCGGTGGCGCTCATTATTTGTTTGCATAAAGCTGGTATTTGTCACATCACTTTACAATGTGGATGCATTCATGAAGCAATGTGGGTCAGAAGTAGCCTACACGAATGATTGTCTAGGAGGTGGATATCCTTTAGAGGTGGCCACCGCAGGCACAACTGTGACAATCATTTAAGACTCTGTTGGCTTCATCGATGGTTAAACATCGACATAGTATGGTGTCGACCCCACGTCGATATAATATGTCATCGATAAGGAGATATCAAGGGGACTGATGGCGAATGCACTGACGATCGTCTTGAGAGAGGTGTGATACAAAATTCTATGTCTAAAGGTAGAAGAGAAGGTAACCATACCAGGGGTCATCTGAGGGTATGTAAAAGAGGTGTTCGTCCGGAAAATTTGTGTTTACAGGTGAACTAACAATGTCTGAGGGAAACGCCATGATGAGTTTTGTGAGAACGAGTTATTTAATGCTTTTGGGAGTTGCAAAATCTAGGTCGTATTCCTGAAGGATGACGATCCATAGGGAAAATTTACCATTAATTTTCCATTGACTAAGCAAGTACTGCATAGGGCTGGAATCTTCCACGACTTTGGAAGTGCGAAGAAAAATATAATGATGCAGTTTCTGGACTACGAGGACAACTGTGAGGGCGATTTTATCCTTGTGATTTTATTTCAGGGGTGGTCCTAAAAGGTTTTTACTAATGTAGTAAATAACATGCCTACGACCATCATCCCCTAGTTGGATGAGAACTCCTGCTACTGAGATGACTAAGGCCAATGAGTAGAGGATGTAGTCGCGATCATAGTCGGGTGGACTAATAAAAGGGGTGTTGGAAAGTGCCACTTTTAAATCATCAAAAGCGGTTTGGGCATATTCATCCCATCGAAATGGTATATCATGACACAATAGGTGAAGGAAACCATGCGTGTGAGTGGTGTAATTTGGGAAAAAGCAGCGTAGAAAGTTGGATTTTCCTTGTAGGCTCTACAGTTGGCTCAAATTCTGAGGTGGTGAAATTTTTGTGTTAGCTTGGACCTTGAGGGGATCCACAGTGATGTCATGTTGGGAGACAATAAACCTAAGGAGGCGTCTGATGGTGACACATAATACAGAATTGAGGGGGTTCAAGTGGATATTGCACTTTCGACATCGTTGAAAGATGACCCGTAAGTCATCTAGATGTTGAGTGCATTGCTTGGATTGAGTGGTGAGGTTGTCCAAGTAAGCAAGGATGAGGTCAGCGAGATCATGGAAAACATAAGTCATGTCCCATTGGAATGTCGCCCCTGCGTTTTTTAGTCCAAAAGGCATGACATGATAAGAAAAAGTACCCCATGGGGTGGTGAATGCACTCTTATACTGATCTGCTAGATGGATATGGATTTGATTGTATCCAGAGAACCCGTCCATGAAGGACAAGGCCTCATGGTCGATACAATCATCAATAATTTGTTCGATGAAAGGAATTGTTGATCCAGGTGGATATTGGTGGCCACCCACCTATTCCACTTGGACCCCCACCATTTCTTCTTTCAGTTTTTCAGTTTCCGCACAATTTACTATTTTTAGAAGTTTTTCGGGTCTTGAACTTCCAGAGCCATTTTGAGGCCTTAAACGATGTTTTTTTGGGAAAAAGGGGAGCAACATGTAAAATATATCAATGTTTCTCACCCAAAAGTTGTATTCCTCGGATATATATTTCTAACGAGGTATAGAATTCATCAAATGGAGATCGTATGCCAAAGTTACATCCCTGGCAAGTTGATGTACCAACTTACCCAAACGGGGCCCATAGTCTTAGCGTTTCATATCCTAGGGTTAGGTCTCTGGATGTTTAGGGTTTTCCATTGTTTCTAAATAATAATAGGCCTTTGAGCCTCATTGTAACACAGTTCAGAGGCCAGTAGCCGCCACATCTCTTCTCAGAGATAAGCTACCAACGCCCTAGCTAGTTTATTTCCATTCTGTCTGTAAGCATATTTCAGTCATTTGTTATTAATGAAATGAAGTCTTATTTCCGCTGCATCTTTGTGTTTATGTGTATTTATGTATTTCATTGTGTTCCTACATAAATCTGGATTAGTGGTATTAGAGCGGTCTGCTCATTCTCGATCCTTCTTTTCATGTCCCCAACGAGATCGGGGTATAAGGAGTTGGAGCTCAATCTGGTTGAACCTTTGCAAGATCAGCCTCGCAAACCCTGAAAACCGCCCATGGGGGAAGAAAATAAATA
>ML830587.1:87001-102165 GCA_009831015.1 Picea engelmannii | reverse complement strand
AACATATAGTGATGAGAAAGGACGTTGTATACCTTGAGGTGATCAGATGAAGTGATAATATGAGTCTAAATACAGGTGATGAAGGGTATAACAATGGCAAAAAGTATGAGCAAAAAGGTACAATATGTGGTCCCAACAGTGACGTAAAGCTAGTCTAGTATCTTGCTTCCATCTTGAGTGTTGTGATGTAAAGAAAGACGTTGACATGAGACTAGTATTGTGCTTCCAGCTTGAGAGTTGTGACGTAAAGCCAGTCTAGTATCTTGCTTCCAGCTTGAGTGTTGTGACGTAAAGCAAGACGTTGAGATGAGATTAGTACTGTGCTTCCAGCTTGAGAGCTGTGACGTAAAGCCAGTCAAGTATCTTGCTTCCAGCTTGATTGCTATGACGTAAAGCAAGACGATGAGATGAAACTAGCACTGTGCTTCCAACTTGATCGCTGTGATGTAAAGCCAGTCTAGTATCTTGATTTCAGCTTGATTGCTGTGACGTAAAGCAAAGACGAGTATCTTGCTTCCAGCTTGATTGCTGTGACGTAAAGCAAGACGAGTACTGTGCTTCCATCTTGACAGTTGTGACGTAAAGCCAGTCCAATATTATGATGATGATGGTGTATTAGTTTTATATTAATTCATATTGATGTAGATGATGATTGCATTCCTTTGAGAATGACGATGCTGCCAATGAAGAAAACTTCTGATGATTTATAGATACGCCAGTCAGTGTTCCAAGACGATATTGATGATGTTGTCCTCTTGATGCTGTTGATGATGCAGTCCTCTCTCTCGCCTGATGCTGTTGAAGAATACCCTTCTTGTTAAGGGGGAGTGTTGAAATAATGTAACTGCAAAGTGTATTCTGATTATTATTCACTGGATCAATCCCCTTGCAGATTGATCAGTTGGCTATTGTAAAGGACCAAATCCCCTTTTGCGGATTGGTCAAAATGTAATTGTAATAGGCAGAATAAGAAGTCGGCCCCATAATATATTAAAGAGGCCCCAGAATATATTAAAGGTGGTTATAACCACCCAGATTGAGAAGTCGGCCCTGTCAGTGAAGAGACAGTTCCACACGTGCCAGACTTGTATAAATAAGGAGGCTAGCGCCTCACTTAGACACACACTCACTTGTTCATTTGAGAGACAATTTTTGGAGTTGCAGTTGGAGAGAGAGAGAGAGAGAGAGAGAGAGAGAGAGGTGCATCTTTGGGAGAGGACTTTCTGTACTTGTTTGAGTTATCTCTTGGCATTGTATTGGCTATCTATAATAAGGAAGTTTTGCTGGGTTTTCTGCCCCATGAGGGTTTCCCAGGATAAATGATGTGTCTCTTGTGATTGTGTATTTCTCAGTGATCCTATCTTATGCTATTGTTATCTATTGAAATGCAAATAACTCTAATAATAGCTTAAACATTAACATGTAGCCCTATTACTTTTCAACACTGCTTACAAGATCTTGGCTAAAACGGTGGTTGTTTAGATCTACGCTGCGGGTGACTGCTCCCCCCCGCGCAACGTTTCACTCCCAAAGCACACTTCTAGAGGGAATGTTTAGGAAGAACCCCGGGGAGCACGCTTTATGAATGCTCCCTTCCCCCCCAAAAATGCTCCCTACCCGTTCAGGGAGTGTTCCTTCGTGAGTGCTCCTAGGACACTCTTGGGATGCTTCTAAGAGATTAAAAAACGCTCCTTGAGCACTCTTGCCTGAAAGGGGGAAATTGACTTTTTTTGCTTGTGGGTTCCATGGTGGATTAAAACATTCACTCACTCCATTTCACTCATCTTTGCTAGGGTTTTTAGTGGGCTGTTTGCTAGTTGTTGAGGAGCATATTTGTGAGAGTTTGGAAGGGAAATTGAAGGCTGCCATTTGTGAGAGATTGGAAAGGAGATTGAAGGCTTTCATAGTTAAATTCAACCACTATTGGAGAGTTGATGAGGTAGGCTCTAAAGCTCACTCTTTTTTGTTTTTAATTTAATTTCCATGTGTTCTAAACTAGTATATTTACTATGTTGAATGCTTGAATGCTATCTTTTCCTACTCTTTCCCATTTCTTCTTCTCCATCATTTTATTGCAGGCAACGAGTTATTCTCAAGATTCCACAAGCATGATGGGTATGTCAATGTGGTTTATCCTTTTGGTTCAGTTTTGGGATGTCGAAATACCAATGATGATGAGGAAGAACTAGAAGTAGGCAGTGTTATCCACAACCTTGTCTTAGGGACAAGTGTGGCAAACAATAGATGCATAAAATAAAAAACTAATCCTAGTCTTACGATTTTGGATGGATTAGCAAGGCCAAATAACTTTGCAAGTTGTAGGCAAAATGAAAATATACACAGTTCAGAAATTTAACTTTTGAAAGAGAATGCAAGCCCAAGAGACTCTCTTGGGCTGCTTACAATACTTGGAAAAGATGAAAGAAGAAGAGGGTTTTGAAATCCCTACTTGGGAGGCTCTTTTGGTGTGTTTGAGGCCCAAAATGGGTAGCACCTCCCCTTGTTCTGACGATAACCTGCAAAAAACAGCAAGCTAATGCTTGCTGAAAATGCTTAAAATACTCAAAAACACTCAGAAATTTATGTTAGTAAATAACAGAAATTTTACATATAAAAATCTGAATATAAAAGATGTATTTTTTAAGCCTATTTCAGAACAGAAATGCTTCAAATGAGAAGGGAAATGGCAGAAAATAATGGAGGAATCCCTTGGTTGAAGCAAGCAAATTTTCAGATCTGAAATTTGCCTCTCCAAACCCTTGGTGACCTGCAAATAAGTGAGATCTTGCTACAGAAAACAAGAACTGATTTGAATCATCGAGATATTCAACAACTTCAAACTCAAATTCCTTTATCCCCTCTAGATTAGTTATTGTCTCATCTATGGACTCATCCAGAACTTCCATATGAACTTCCCTTTATTGTTCATTGTGAAGCTCAAGCTCTAGGGTCCGGATATTCAATACAAGCATGCGTACTGACAAGGTTAGCTTCCATGATTTTGAACTGATTTTCCATGGCCTCAAACTGTTTTGTATGGGCAAACTGCATGGTGTGAATGATTTCTTTAAGCTCCACAATGGGATCTGGTGAAGTATCTATCTTAGTATTTGGACCGATTGATTTTATATCTGGAGATTCCTTCTCCTTCCATTTTTCCATAAAAGCATCAACCAATTCATTGTAAGTTTCATCCCGATCATCCCCAAATACCTCTAAAAATGCATGCATCAAATCCTATATGGTCTTAAACTCACAATCATCTGCATCATGAAACAAATCATAAGCATAATCCTCAACAAGAGTCAAGTCAAATAATTTCACTATAACATCTTCATGAATATGTGGATCACACCATTCACTAATACATTGCCCAAAGGCTTCGATGTTAGAGATAGCATCACTGTAGTTATGAAAATCAGGCAAGTTTTCAATAGCTATTTCAGAAGATCATGAGGATAACCAATTATTCTTGAAAAATCAATAGGTTTATAAAAATCATCCATTTCTAAACTAGATTCATTAAACAAAAAGAAAAAGGTCTACAGAAATGTACTGAGACCCAAAAATTATCAAGGATCATACGAGAAGGAAAACTGGCTAACTTTGTCCAAAAATCTTTTCAAGTTCAAGGATGAAGCTAAGCAAGCCGCGAGTTCCTTCTTGAAGAATACTTTGTTAAAATATTTTGAAGTGGAGTCGCCAGATGACCAAGTTTATTTTAAATAAACAAGAAGCATCAAACAAAGAAAAAAAAAGAAGGAAAACAAAAGTTGTAGGGTTATTATGTACAAACAAGAGATGTATATTAGAGATTGCTTCTTCTCCAAGACTTTTAAGTAACCTACGAGGAGCAAGAGGATTGCTCCCGGTAGTGTACTTAAAAGAATTTTCAGATGGAGTCGCCACTTGGAGAGTAAGCAATGTCGAATAACACAACTCAAGTAAAAAAAATTTAGGGGAAAGTTTTATTAATTAGTTTTTAAAGAATTAATAAATTAATTAGAGTAAGTTGATTAACCAAGGATAAGAGACTTATCCCCGGCAACGACGCCAAAGATGTCGCCGTCCTTATACACACCTACAAGCGTGGAGAAGTCTCCAACCCACTTGGTGTGTCCTTGGAGGCATAAGCCTAAGTCCAAACCCACTGTCACCTCGACTTGGACTTTTTCCGTCTAGGCTCACTCCTAGGGAAGCCAAAATACCAAAAAGTACTTCCTCAACTGCTCTCTGAAGATGTGGTTCATGCAAGACTAGAAAGTGGCAGGTGCGTTGGTCAATCCAAATGGCATGACCAAGAACTCGAAATGTCTGAAATGGCATCTGAATGTTGTCTTCTCTATATCCTGCTCCTTGATGCTGATCTGATGATATCCTGACCGCAGATCAATCTTGGTGAAGAAAACTGCCCCATGTAACTCGTCCATCAACTCATCTATGCGCAGAATGGGGTACCTGTTCTTGATCGTTTTCTTGTTGAGAGCTCTGTAATCAATGCACATCCTCAATGTGCCATCCTTCTTCAGTACCAGAATGACTGAAGAAGAGAAAGGACTCGTGCTGGGCCTGATGTGCCCCATCACAAGCAATTCTTTGATTGCTTTCTCAATCTCGTCCTTGAATCTCTTGGGGTGCATATAGGGTGCGATGATCACCGGTGTAGCCCCTGCCTCCAAATTAATCGTATGCTCGAATCCCCTGTCCGATGGTCTCCCTGGTGGTATCGGCCCAAACATTGGCTCATACTGGCTTAGAAGCTTCCTGATATGTGGATGGTAATGCTCTCGACCCTCTGAATCCTTGTGGGTGGTGATGAAACACTCTGTTGCATAAGCTACATCACCGTGACGGAAGATCCGCTCCATCCTCTTCGCTGACACTGCTCGAGGTTCTCTTGTAGACATCCCTCTCAGCACCACTGTCGATCCACTGGCGTCTCTAAAGCTCATGGTCAACGTATGATAGTTGAACCCAATCTCCCCCAATGAATATAACCACTGTAACCCCAACACTTCATCTGTATTTGATAGGTCAACTACATAAAAGGTATCTGTAAGAGTGTAGTTGCCTAGCTTGACGTCTAGGTCTGGGACCATGTCTGTAATATCCCCCACCTGTTGATAAAGAGGGTGTGAGAGACTTAGTAGTCTATTTGTCCCCACTAGACTATAGTCTCATGAATCATGGGGACCAAGAAACCCCAAAGAACTTACCTAAGCACAATGTTATAATTTTAAGTTGACTTTGGGAGAAAAGGTAAAATGAAGAAAGGAAAAGACCACATGTGGAAAAGCAAGGAGTTAACCCCAGGAGGTGGTTAACTAACTCAATAGAGAATTAGATGAGGGTATAAAAGAAAAGGAGGGTGCATATCTCACTCATTTTGGATTATTATTACTTTTGCATCTTGGGCTCTTGAGCACAAAGACATTTTGAGGGTTTTGGGATAACAAACCCTAGAGATCAGCTCGGTGGTGAAAGATCTCACCTATCCTGATCCAAGATTGGTCACGGAGGTGCAATATTCCTCCTCCACCATTCTACTGCAAGTACATGTCACATTCATCAGCACATGAAGAGGTAATGCACAGCTTCAGGGGGTTTCTAGCAGGAGGGCGCACCATCTGAAGAAGAACTATTCGATCTAGGAAGAGGAGGAGGCTTTGGGGCTTGTTATCCTCGATTTCTAGGGATAACTAGGAGATCATGTCTCGAGGCCCACAGGTCCTAAACATGGAGTATCGAGAGCAAGATTGACCTAAGCATGGCCCTGGATGACCCATCTTTCTTCTCTTTCATCAGACTTGTCTTGTCAGCAGCAACAACATCCATCACCTTCGGCTTGGATTTGTATCGGAGAAGACTCTTGCTCCATGAGGTAATTAGTCCAGGTATCATGGTATGTGTCATTTTTTGTCATTATAACCTTTAGATATATGCATCAAATTCCTTTTATTTCTGACGACTACTTGGATCTTACATTGACCCACTTGACCATGATTGAGGGGATTGACGAGGTGTCTTAGCAAGCCTGTGCCCATAGGTTTTGGTTTGTCACTTGGCGGGTTTTCTAAAGAGCCATCGTCCGCTCCCATCATATAATCATTTTTCATCTTGTTTCCCGCTCATCTATCCCTTTCCCTTAGTCCGGGCATTAGAATGACCTGTTGCAGGGTTGCACCTTATCTAGTGGGAAGAAGGGGCTAAAGGCCCAGAAGGTAAAAGTAGCTGGTAAAAGACAAAAGCCATAAAAATGGAACCTAGAGATGCTTCGCTCAGGGATCCCCGAGAAGGCAATAAAAAGCCTCTCAGCAAGAAATAAGAGGGACCCAAAGAAAAATAGCAAAAACAAGACCTAGCCAAGAGGATAGGGGGTCTCATTACGAGCCAGCCTATTATGTTCATGGGTACCTAACAGAATGACATTGCCACTATCTAGTTACCACGCCAGGGCAGTGGCCTTTGGTTGCATAGCCAAGGGAGAGGGGGTCTCATCACGAGCCAGCCTTATCATCTCTGTGAAAGTGCTTGTGGGTAACACTGTCAGCTTTGGTCACCATGCCAAGGCAGTGTCCTCTAGTTAGTCCTTGAAATAAAAAGAAAGAAGAAAATGACAAAGAAAGAAAGAATAAAGGCAAAGGGGTTTGGAAAAAATCTGCATCCATGACGGGTACGGCTCACCTTCTACAAAGGCACCCACAGGTAAACCATGCACCTCTGATTTTCACTCTACCCTTATGTCAGGACATCCCTTGTCCATACCACCTCATTTTACATGGCTTGAATGAAACCCCTTGGTGACTTTCCTTTGCTTATGAATGCTGGCCCAATAGGGTATCTTGTCTCTCTTTTCAACCTTGTATTGTAGGTTTTTGTAGGGTCTTTGAGCTATTGATTGATATATCAGGGGTTTTATGTATGTATTTGATAAAATTAATGATGAAATGTGATTGACATTACTATGATCCCTGTGACTAATGAGCCCATGGAGGGCGAAGTTTTTGATGTGTAGGACCATGCCCGATGGACAGGTACTAGTTGGACCGGTACACATGGGGAGATGATTAGTTCGGACCTCCATGGGGCTGAAGAGCCCATCAGATGGTTGCTGGGACCCCACTACGGGCAGAGACAGGACAGTGATTGGTCGAGCCTTTGCACATGAGAAGAAGAAGGACGTTCCACCCAGGACACTTTGGCTGAGCCCAGCCCAAGGGGGTTGACCCACTTCAGATGGAACGTTTTCCTTTTGATGGCCAGGACGTCACCCAGGAGCCATTGACGTCACCTTGAGCGTGTGGCAGCTTGGAGGAGCCCAGAAAGGGCTAACGTCTAACTTTTGGATGCTGGACTAGCCCCAAAAGGGCCTAACGTCTCCCTCAAAGGGGCTTGACGTCTCACTTTTTGCTCATTTAGGTCTTTTACTTAGAATTTAATGTAAAAACAGTATGATTTTGGTTTGTATCCTTGTTGGCTATTTTTAATGATCTAATTTTAATTATAGGTCATGATACACTATATATTGAGGATGTTTTTCCCTCATTTGAACATAACACACAACTCACTCTCTTGTGAGGTCTGATTTTTGCACCCTAGTTTGGGTATTTGGTCTTTTAAAGGAGGCGCACTTGTTGATGGAAGGATTATCTTGGCATGTTTGGCATTTCTCTTGAAGGAAGGTTTACAACTAGGGTTTGCATATGCTTTGCATCATGATATGTAAGTGTTTTTCTTGCAAAACTTCTTAATTGAATGGTTGTAGGTTTATATTCTTGCATTTGCTGATTTTAAAACCCTAGGTGATAAGCACAAAAGTAGGTTCTTGTTTCATGTCCCCTTAGAGAGAAATATTCAGCCATTGAAGAAGGAAGAAAGAGCCTAGCCTTTGCTACACTCTTTCCACTTTTTCCCTTTGTGCTAGCTGTGATTTTAAAGGTTAAGAAGGAGGTGACATCCCAGGCCTAGGTTATCTGCACCTAGGGACGTCCATCTTCTAGGGTTTTGTGAAAGAGCCTTGCCATTGCAACACTCTCCCTCACCTCATCCTCTTGTTTTAACTCATCCTTTATGCTAGCCGTTTTGCCAAGTTTGACCTAAAGAAGGAGGAAAGAGCACGAGGCCTTGCTTAAGCAAGACCGGAGTGAGCCTTTTTCCCCTAGGGTTTTGATTCTAGGGCCTTGCCATTGCAACACTCTAGAATCCTTCCCTCTTGTCTTTAGCCTTTATTCCTTCAACTTTGTTTCCTCTCCTTAATTGACTCCATCTACCCTTAGGCTCTGATCTTAGAGACACAACGTTGAAGTGATAGTGCTCAAACCAACTCTCAAAAGTTTAAATTTTGAAACCCTAACAACGAGCTAACCCTAACTAGGATGACGTCACACTTGGTTATTCCATCTTGACGCAACAAATTTTAATGATAAGCAATTAGATGATGATTAAAAGCAGTTATTGAGTAAAAGATCGATTAGATACATCGTTGATTACATCATCTCAATAGTTATTGATGAATTGATACCTCTCCATTGCTATATTGATAAAACGTTGATCTCGTTAATATCTGTTGTTTCATATTGCTTATATATTGATGTCAGATAGTTTCAGGAAGTACTAACCCCACTGAATTATAGCCTGCATATATTATTTGCTATTGTCTTGTTCCGGGCAGGTGGTCTCATTTGGGCATACACTTCTTTATTGGTTGATTAGCTGGACTATTTGACCTTGGTGGTAACCTGTGAGGAGGGATTTTAACCTTAAACCTTTATACCTTAGCCTCTTCAAAACCCTAGGTTACCGGGGACGTCTCCCCTGGGTTAACCTCCCTAAATCGAAAGAACCTCCCCATTGAGGTGACATTGGGTGGGGAAGGTTCCTGTTACGCCAGTTTGGCCTCTACCTTCTAGCCTTTTTGACCTAGCTACAAACTATGCGATAACATTTTGGCGTCGTTGCCAGGGAACACTGAGTCAATCTTCCTCAAACGACAAACCTTTTTGGTAGGCCTTGCCTCAGAGACCTTTTCTTACAATCTTACCTGGCGACTCCACTACGGTGTTTTTCCCCTTTTCTTTGATAGTTTCAAGAAAATTATCTGGCAACTCCACAAATGATGACCCGTAGTGGGTGACAATACTCAAATCCCTCCATTATGGCCACTATCACTCTAACAAGCTCTGCGCCCCCAATAAATCTTGATCCTCACAAGTGGTCTTACTCAGAGAGTTTCAACTGTTTCGACTTTAGTAACATCCAAGGAGGGCTACATGACTTACCCGAGGATGCAAATTCTTGGCTACCATTTTTTTCAGGAAAAGGTATCCCTGGAAACTCACATTGGACTCAGTTCTGTGATAGTTTTGAGTTTCATTTGGATGGTCAGGAACACCCTGATGTCTTCATGATCCTTTTTGCAAGCTCCCTTGTAGGGGATGCTAAAGTTTGGATCCATGGGTGCCCTAAAGGAAGCATAAAAAACCCTGAAGAACTACAAAAAGCCTTTAAAATAAGGTGGCGTGATAGTGAGCATTCACAGGACTCCTTTTCCCAATACCTTAGCATTTGCAAAGGACCCTGTGAGAGTGTCAGAGATTTCAGTGACAGGTTCAACCTTCTCCTTAAAAGGGTCCGGTCAAAGGTGGCCTTGGAGGAAGCCATCATCGATCATTTCTTGTCCTCCTTGGAAGGAACCTTACAATTCAACGTCAAGGACCGGTCACCAACAACTTTAGAGGAAGCACAAGACCTGGCCTTTCAGATTGAAAGGAACCTTGATTTTGAAGATTACAATTGTGAATTGTGGGATCCGGGTAATGACATTGTTATGCAACCTGAACCTCCAAGGATCCTCCAGGTCGAACTTGCCCCCACCAAGAGAAAATGGAGCCTTTCACATGAAAGTGTCATCCCTTCCCAAGAATCTCCTTTGAAAAGGACCCATCCTGAGGATGGAGTTGAAGTTGTCCTACCTAAAAATGTTGAGCAGTATCCTTCGGAAGATTTCTCTCTTTTTATCCACCAAGTGGGGCACTCTGTTTCCAAAGTTCGAGAGCTCACGCTATTCTATGTTACTCTCCAAGTCAAAGATTGTCTCCTCCACAACTGTCTCCTGCACCCAGGTGCCACAACCAACATGATGACACAGGAAGTTATGTGTCAATTAGGTCTGACCCCCTCACAAACGAATACCGGAGATGACTTTGCAAGAGGGATCATTAACAACCTCGAAGTGGCCTTTAGCTCATGCCCCAATGCTCCTTTCTTGATAAATGTAGTCGTCATCAATGCGGTAAATAATTTGGGGGTTATTCTTCAAAAAGATCTCATAGAGCATTTGAATGGAAGTATTCATGAACAACAGTCCAAAGCGACCATCCCTCATCTTGAAGGGGGGTTCTTTACCATTTACAATGAGCCTCTCGTCGGCTCCCCAGTTGAGACCTCAAATGAGCCAAGTGACCAACTTTTGTGCATTCATAGTGGCCTTAATGATTGGTTCATCCAAGAAGGGAAGCCGGATATGGATACCGTTGAAGAGACCGAAGGAATCTGGACCTTAGAATTCGATGGACCACACTCAAGCTCTGGATCAGGCGCTGGAGTAGTTTTAACAGCCCCTTCGGGTGAAGTCTTTTACCATTCATATAGACTGGAATTCCGTTGCACCAACAATGTCGCCGAGTATGAAGCCTTGATTCTAGGTCTCAATTTAGCAATTGACAAAGGTGTTACAATCTTAGAAGTGAAGGGGGACTCAGACCTCATTGTGTCGCAAGTTTTGATGAGATTTGCCACTAAAAATGAAAAGCTAAAAAAATATCGAGATGTGGCTCAAACCCTTTCAAAATCTTTCAGAAAAGTGTCAATCGAAGTCGTTCCTCGGGAAGAAAACCACGTGGCTGATGCTTTGGCTGTCTCTGCTTCTACTTTACAACCATGTGAAGGACCTTTCCACGATCTATGCAAGATGAAAGTTCTTTTTAGGCCTTTTATTCCCGACAATTTGGAACATTGGCAGGTGTTTGAAGACGATGATCAAATTATCAGATTCATGGAGAACAGTTAAGAGTTTACCGATTCGCAAGTTGCTTTCCTGGCCGATTCATTGGATCTAGAAGTCATTAACTTGCAAAGCAATACCTTGCCAAAAGGTTGTATTCCCCTAGAAAACCTTTTTGATAGGCATGATGTTTTTAAGGGAAAAAGAACAAACAAGCAAGCCGAGGAAGCCCTAGAATTCAATATCGGTACAGAGATGGACCCAAGGATGGTCAAAATAGGAAAGGGCATCACCGAGAAAGAAAGAAAGGAAATACTAGCGCTCATCAGAGAATTCATAGATACTTTTGCTTGGAACTATGATGATTTGAAAGCCTATAGGGGGGATGTCATCCAACACGCCATACCTTTAGTAGAAGGGGCCAAACCATTCCGACAAAAGCTGAGGCATATCAACCCAAAGCTGGCAAGCCAAATACAAAGGGAGCTCCAAAAAATGGTCCATGCTGGTATCATAGCCCCTATCAGGTATTCTTCTTGGATGTCAAACTTGGTGGTTGTTTGGAAGAAAAATGGTGATATCCGCCTGTGTGTTGATTTCCGTAACCTCAACCAATTGTCATTAAAGGATAATTATCCCCTCCCAAATATGGAACATTTGCTTCAGCGAGTCACAGGGGCAGGGTTGATGTCTATGCTAGATGGGTTCTCAGGGTACAACCAAGTCTTACTCAAAAGGGAAGACCAACTCAATACTGCATTCACTACACCTTGGGGAACTTTTATGTACTTAAGGATGCCGTTTGGTCTTATGAATGCTGGCGCCACTTTTCAGAGAGCAATGGACTTTGCCTTCAAAGACCTGATACAAAAGATCATAGAAATATACCAAGATGACCTTACAGTTGTTTCCAAGGATAGGAAAGACCATCTCTCCCACCTTAGGATTGTTTTTGAGCGATGCAGAAAGTATGGTATCTCACTGAATCCTAAGAAATCTGTCTTTGGGATTGACGAAGGAAAACTGTTAGGACACGTGGCCTCACAAGGAGGAGTCTCCATTGATCCTGAAAGAGTCTAGTCGATAAAGGATGTCCGCCCTTCGGCCAACAAGAAAGCTTTGCAATCTTTTCTCGGAAAAATCAACTTCATCTGTCGATTTGTGCCAAATTTTGCCGAGAGGATAAGACCTTTGAACGCTTTGCTGAAAAAGGATGTTGCTTTCAGGTGGGGAGATGAGACCAACAAATCCTTTGAATACATCAAGAATGCTATCTCCCAAGTCCCCGTCTTGATTAGTCTTGATTTCTCGCAGGATTACATAATCTTCTCGTTTGCATCCCAGGATACTATTGCAGGTGTCGTAATGCAAAAAGATGTTGATAATTATGAACACTTCGTGCCCTTTATGAGCAAAGTCCTAAGAGACTCAGAGTGAAACTACTCCATCACAGAAAAACAAGCCTATGCCTTAGTCAGGTCCCTCAAACACTTCAGAAACTACCTCGGTTACAATAAAATCAAGGCTTATGTCCCATACCTAGCTGTGAAGGATGTTTTATCACAACAAGATTGCATGGGTACTCCAGGGAAGTGGGTTTCCAAAATTTAGGAGTATGACTTAGAAATAAAACCCACCAAGATAATAAAAGGACAAGGTTTGGCACAAATGCTGACTGAGAGCAATCGAGAAGCCATACAGATGGGTGAGAGTGAGCAAGTAAATGTAATGATCAGTGAACTAGAATATGACGAGTGGTATTCTGATATTGTTTATTATCTAAAGAACTTGTCTTGCCCTGATCACTTAGTGGACTACAAGAGAAGGGCTTTGAGATTGAGAGCTATGAAATATTGCTTGATTGAAGATGGACTTGGATGGAAAAATCCTGATGGTGTTATACTTCGATGTGTGAACAAGGAGGCAAAGAAGATACTGGAAGAATTGCACTCTGGGCATTGTGGTGGACATTTTGCTGCTCGCACTACTGCCCATAAGATCTTGAGGGCCGGCTATTATTGGCCAACGCTTTTCTCAGACACTTACCAACACGTCCGATCTTGCCAACCTTGCCAATACTTCTCCGGCAAACCGAGACTCCCAGCACAACCCTTAAAACCGGTGGTAATAGAGGCACCCTTTCAGCAATGGGGTTTGGATTTTGTTGGTGAGTTCAAAGACAATTCGAGTAATGGCTATCAGTGGATCTTAACAGCTACAGACTATTTTACCAGATGGGTTGAATCTATTCCTACAAAAAAGGCCACCGAGGAAGTAGTCATGAATTTCTTGGAAGACCGGATCATAACTAGGTTCGGTGCCCCCTTCCAAGATCACTACAGATAATGCCAAAGCTTTCAGCTCCTATGCTCTGGTAGAATTTTGTTTCAAATATGGCATTACCCTATCCCATTCTTCCAACTACTACCCACAAGGAAACGGATTAGCAGAATCAACCAATAAGAACCTCATGAATATTCTGAAGAAGGTTGTCAGAGAGAATAAAAAGTCATGGGATAGCAAAATAAAATACGCAGTATGGGCAGATCGAATAACGACAAAAACTTCGAGGGGAAAAACTCCTTTTGAGCTGGTATATGGACTTGAAGCGAAGCTTCCTGTGAACCTCCAAATCCCTATCCTTCGTTTTTCTCAACAATACACCATAGATGTAGAAGCAATCCAAGGAAGGATCAATCCGCTGATAGAGCTAGATGAGACGCGGAGAGGTGCCTTGGGTCAAATGATCCGAAATCGGATCCAGAAGCCTGACAGGGCTTGAGAAATGCTCAAAAATGAAAGTGCTCGGAATGCGACGAAACCTGTGCCATTGCGTCCGTCTCGTCTTCCTTATTCCGGCGGTATATTTACTTTCTCAAACGGGCTCCGTATGGAGAAGATATCGCGATCTGTCCGAATCGTCAAACAGGCAAAAAAATGATGCTGACTGGGCAGTCCGTACAGGCTGACGTGGCAGAGTTCGTACGCTGACATGGCAGAGTCCGTACATGGTGATGTGGTGATCGTACGATGACATGGCAAAAGTTATGTGGCAGTTTGATTGGCTGGTAGTTGGCGAATCATTTGTTGACACGTGGCGTTTAATTGGCAAGTGATTGGGTGCCACGTGGCCCAATCATGGGCTGCCACGTGGCACCCCTTTATTGGTTGTTGGTGTTTGGTTTATTTATTAAAATTTTATGGAGGCCGTGGGGTTCGACCCCCGGACCTCCCCTCCACCTTATGCCTTCACCAAGCCCGTCCGACCAACGGACCATCGATTGGTTCTTAACATATATGTGTGTATTATTATATTTAAATTCACATATGTTTGTATATGGCGGGAGGTCGGGCCGGGGCTTGGCCCCAGCCCGTGGTCGTTTGAATTGTTTTTATATGACCGTGTTATATAACATATAGCCCGACCCATTGTGTGCGCGAGGGAATTTGAAACTTAGCCCGTGGATTTTTGGAATGCGCCATGTGCCCATGCTCGGGGCGCGGTTTAAATGTGGTTTTAAACGGTTTTAAAAACGGTTAGCACTTTCTACATTTGCGCGAGGTCGTATGACCATATGCCCGAGTGCTTGACGGTTAGGGGCTGGAGGCGCCCTAACCGTTCTACGGTTTACACCGTTGGCGCGGTTGCGCCCGGTGCCAATTTTTTACGCTACATAATGCGTGTGAGCCAGGTTCAAAAGAAAAAGGGTGCGTTCTGTAGAACTAGTGACAGCAAGCTTGAAGGGGAAAACTTCCAGGAGGCATAACTTCTTCGTTTTTCGACCGATTGAGGTGTCGAAAGAGCCCAGATAGGGGTTTTTGGCCGCTCTAAAGCCATTAGAGCACTCAAAGTAGGGTTATACTGGAGGGAAACCAAGCTAAAGCCATTTTGATGCAGAGAAGCTTTTGAGGAGGCGACGCTGTCGGATCATTTCTGGGAGCTCCGGACGTCTGTTTTGTGTGCCGTTTTCTTTGCAGGGTTCTAGAGATCTGGAAGAACATGACCAGATCAGTCTTGTAGCCTGTTATCGCACGGTTTGTAGGAAAGGTTAAAATAGCTTGAGTCAAGGGTAGAAACCGGCGTAACAGGAGCTTCCCCACCCACTGTCACCTCGATGGGGGGCTCTTTCTATTTAGGAGGGCTAGTCCAAGGGAGACGTCC
>ML830587.1:60557-70729 GCA_009831015.1 Picea engelmannii | reverse complement strand
TTAAATCTACACCTAGGGTTTTAACCTTCTAGGGTTTGAAAAGCCTTGCTCCTGCAACACTTTTCTCCCTTAGATCTGTACTTTGAAGCTAGCCGTTTTGCCAAGTGTGTTTAGAGAAAGAGGAAGGAGCATGAGGCCTTGCTCAAACAACACCGGAATGAGCCTCCTTCCCTTAGGGTTTTGATTCTAGGGCCCTGCCATTGCAGCACCATAGAACCCTACCCTCCAGTCTCTGAATTTTAAATCCTCCCAAGATTTCTTTTGCCCTTGCTTTTGACTCCATTTCACCCTAAGGCACTGGTTAGACTTACAACGTTGAGCTTGTAGTGTTCAAAATCATCTCTTAAAACTTTCATTTTTGAAACCCTAACTAACCCTAACACCACTAACTAGGGATGACGTCATACTTGACGTAGCAACCCTTCTAACTAGTAAATGAGCAATTAATGATGACGTCAGGCATTTATTGAGCTATTGTTGATTGTAAATACTGTTGGCTTGGTCATCTTTGTAGACATTGATCCATTTTGATCTTGCATAGGCTATTTAGCAAAACGTTGACCTCATTTGTCTATTATATGGCTTGTTAAATGAAATCAGATAGTCAAGAAGTACTAACCCTTTGAATTATAACCTGCAAATATACATATAGTGTTGTTATTGTCTTGTTCCGGGAAGGTGTTCTCAACAGGGACTTCACTTCTTTATTGGCTGATTAGCCGGAATATCTGATACTGGTGGTAACCTGAGAGGAGGGAAAACCTTAAACTCTTGACCTTATATTCTTTGCCTCTTCAAACCCCAGGTTATCGGGGACGTCTCCCCTGGGCTAACCTCCCTAAACAAAAAGAACCTCCCCATCGAGGTGACATTGGGTGGGGAAGGTTCCTGTTACGCCAGTTTGTCCACTATCCTGTAGCCTATGACCTAAAATACAAACTGCACGATAACAGTCCCCACTAGACTATAGTCTCATGAATCATGGGGACCAAGAAACCCCAAAGCACTTACCTAAGCACAATGTTATAATTTTAATTTCACTTTGGGAGAAAAGGTAAAATGAAGAAAGGAAAAGACCACGTGTGGAAAAGCAAGGAGTTAACCCCAGGAGGTGGTTAACTAACTCAACAGAGAATTAGATCAGGGTATAAAAGAAAAGGAGGTTGCATCTCTCACTCATTCTAGATTATTATTATTTTTGCATCTTAGGCTCTTGAGCACAAAGACGTTTTGAGGGTTTTGGGATAACAAACCCTAGAGATCAGCTCGGTGGTGAAAGATCCCACCTATCCTGATCCAATATTGGCGATGGAGGTGTAATATTCCTCCCCCAACATTCTACAACAAGTATAGTTCACATTCATCAGCAGAGGAAGAGGTAATGCGCAACTTCAGGGGGTTTCCAGTAGGAGGGCGCACCATTTGAAGAAGAACTATTTGAAGGTCTTTAGGAGGGAGGCCGAAATATTGGGCAGCTACAGCCAACCAGGAGAGCACAACTCAGCCAGGAGGATTGGATCTAGCTCTTGGAGGGAAAGAACATAATCTTGTACCTTTCTTTAGTTTATTTTGGTGCCTTTAGAGGCTATTCTCTTCAGTTTTGAAGCTTGTTGGAGCAGTTATTATTCCAGCTTGGTTATTCTTCTTGTATTATTCTAGATTTGCAGATCTATTGTATTAAGATCACTCTACTATCTAAATAAAGGTCAGATCTGAAGTTGTTCGCTCTATGTTGATCTTCATTGCTTGTATCTTGTCATTTTCTTGTGTTATATGCTTAGATCTATATCTCCATGCTATAATCTCTAAGGAATAAACCCTTAATGCGCAACTTGATGAGACAAACCTGCATAACACACTAAAACAATAACAAATAGTTAAACAACCTTTGGTTCTAACTTCTGGGAAAAACATCAGCTTGGGAACTTTACAATGTCCAAACACATCATCTTGTATCCATTTGCCACTGCCACATGGAATCCCTGAAACTCCTCAGTGTGTAGCCCCCTCCTGGCTACTAAGGACGCATCTATGAAATTGTGGGTGGCCCCACCATCAACTAGAGCTGTTATCCGCTGTCCCTGTACAAGGCCCTTGAGCCTGAGAGTGTTGTACCTGGGTACTTCGGAAAGGGTTGTTATGGTTCCCCCTTTCACCTCTCTACAAGGTTTTGTTTCCTCCTTAGGCTGTGCCTCTTCCAGTGTCTGAGGTTTCTTCGATTGTCACTCTGGCTCATGTGTGGTCTGATTGTCTGAATCACTGTCTTCTTACGCCCCGATCTCCTCATCCTCCTCCTCACTGCCTGATTCCACCTCAATGTAGTGGATTTGTCCCTTTCCCATGCATGTATGCCCTGGGACCCAAGGGTCTATGGAAGAGAAGCAAAGCTTCTTCCTCATGAACTCTCGTCTGGTGTCATCGTCCAGCTTGGGCTTATTCTTCCATTCCCTCTGAGGATTTTTTTGATCCTTGTCTCTCTGTGGTACAAAGGGTTTGGTAAAGGTTTTGGTTTCAGCGCTGAGTCCCCCATGTCTCTCGTGCGCACAATGACCTCCTATAGGGTGTGAGGCTTGAAAGCCTTAACCTAAACCCTCAATGGCTTCGTCAATGCCTCGGTGAACAACATCACCAACATGTGCTCCGATATATCAGATACGTCCACTGCCTTCTGCTGGAACTCTATGATGAAGGCCTCAACTGATCCTGTTTGTCTCAATTGTGTAAGGACCCTGAAATGGAGCTCTGGATCTCTCCTGTCAAACCTCTCCATCAACCTCTCAGTGAACTCCAAGTATGAAGTAATGTGGCTGTGACCCAAGGTCACCAACCCATGGTACCACCACTCATGGGCCTCCCCATCCAAGTGCAAGGTGGCGAAGCTGATGGCTTCTGACTCTGTCATCGGGTTAAGCTTGAAATATGTGTCAAGTTTCTGTATCCATGCCTGAGCTGAGCATCGTGATGATCCGTCGAAAGTAGGAATGTTCAACTTTCCCACTTTCTTGATGAAATCCATGTTTTGAGTTTTCCCATTGCCCCTTTGTGCCTCCCGGGGTCTGTTCCGATACCTGATTGAACAATAGTCTAGAAAACTCATGTCTGCATGGAACTTCAGTCCTAGTGCCAAGAAGTCTCTCCTGTACTCTCCAAATGGATCCTGTGGCACTACCTGTCCCTCTGCCTGCCCTGTCTGTCTCAACGGTTGTCCCCCTTGGAACTATGGATATAAAGGTCGGAAAATCCTCCCAGATGATGTGTAGGCACGGATAGGTGAAGGGTGTCCACTCGCTCAACCCTGTGATCCACACGAGCCACTGGCCCCACCTCCCTGGTATCCTCCTGAACCACTCACTCCTCCTACGACATTGGCACCTATAGTTTCACGCTGTGATGGATCATCTGTGTGCTGATGGCCATTTGTGCTATGGCGTTCATCATGTCCCGTTGTCTTTTGGCTAGGTCATACAAGATGGCCTGCGTACTGTCAGGGTATGTCTCGGGGCCTTTACCCCTACCCTCTGGTGTCTCTCGTCTGTCACCCATACTCCTCTCTATCTCTGCCATTGTGTCAGAGCTGATGTGCTCTCTGTCCTCTAACTCTGGCTCTGTATCTGATTGAGTGTGGAAGGGAGTGTAGTTCCCTCTGTTTCTGTCTCTCCTGTCTCTGCTATGACCTCTACGGTATCGAATGTACTTGTCCCCAATATGTCCTCTTCCCTCTAGGTATTCTTCACTTGTTCTCGGATTCATGGAGTCATAAGAATCACTTCTTCACAAGCTGGCAGGAAGAAGGCTTTGATACCATTGTAATATCCCAAATCTAGTTGATCTGGATATCTATTGCTGAATTAATGTTTTGTCTCTCAAATATGATACTCTAGGGGGTTCTGGATTCATTTGAGTTAATTGTTTAACATGCTTGGTGATTTTCGCATGTGTATTTCATACAATTAATGTTTAAGCAATATATACGATGCATGTAAAATGAGGAACAAACACCATCTCAATCATATGTATTATGAGGAAAAGATGGAAATACAATGATATGCTGAAAGCAAAGAAATAATCTTCAGCTAGATCTTGTGGATCATCACTGGAATACAATGCAACTACTACAAAATACCTATGAATAGAATATGTGGATGGATCTGAACAAGCATTGATAGATCGGAAAAATGCAGTCTCAAAAACTCACAACAACTGCTGCAAACATTGGAAAACTCGCCCTGGTAGCTATACTCGACAGATTCACCTGAAAATTGTCCCAAACTGAGCGTCCTGGCCTCTAGGCTGATCCTGATAACTGATGGATTGAAGATCTGACCCCTGAAGCTCTGGATGTCATCCTTGGGGGGGTAGCGCACCTCTTGGGCTCTGTGAGTGCGCCCTAGTGATTCCACTGTCAGAATGCACTGCTATATGTCTCGAAATGTGCACCCTGGTCTCCTCTGTATTAGGTTGGAAGGGGTTCCTCTGATTTGATCCGGAATACCCTCTGGAACCCCAAACATCCCTCCTCAAGAGTTGCGCACTTCCTGGTTGTCTGATGTGCCCTGAGAGATTCCTTCGTCAGAATATGATGACTAGTGGCTCAAAAGAAGCACCCCGGCTGATCCTCAATTGGGTCGGAAGGAATCTTCAAGATACACCCTGGTCTCGTGCAACTACACCAAACCCTCTCTAACCCTTGCGCCCTCACTGGCTGAGCTGCGCAATCACTGCAAAACTGAATACTCTTGAATGGCACGGTGAAATACCTGGATGGTATCTACAATAGGCTAGGGTGTGTCTCTCAACACTGAAACCAATCTAGGTTGTGCTTTCTTCCAGAAATCCACAAAACAACAGAAGGTCGATTTTCCTCCTCTGGAAACTCTCTCAACATCAAATCATAACATAATGAGGAATTAGGTCGAATTACTCCTTTTATACCCTTCCCGATCTAATTCTCTGTTGACATCACTTAAGTGAGGCGCTTTTCCTCCTAAGGTGAGTGATTAATTAATCAAGTCTCCCCCTCGACACCTTTTTCTTCTATTTCTCCGTTGACTTTAGCTTAAGTGACTTTTCATATGCTTTTTGGCTTAATTCATCGTTTAGCCACTAATTCACCCTTATTTGTCCTCTTTTTCCCTATTTGTTCCTGACTATAGTCTACGGGAACAGATAAACTACTAAGTAACTCCCTGTTGGCCTACTCTTGGGAACATGACATCACAAATTACCCCCTCCTGAATATGGAACATTTACTACAAAGGGTCACGGGGGCATGCATGATGTCTATGCTAGATGGATTTTCTGGATACAATCAAGTGTTACTCAAAAGGGAGGATCAACTCAAAACCACATTTACTACGCCATGGGGAACATTCATGTACTTGAGAATGTCGTTTGGCCTTATGAATGCGGGTTCAACTTTTCAAAGAGCAATGGACTTTGCTTTTAGGGACCTAATCCAAAAGATTATAGAAATTTACCAAGATGATCTCACAGTCGTGTCAAAAGAGAGGAAAGATCATATCTCACACCTCAGAATTGTCTTTGAAAGGTGTAGGATATATGGTATTTCCTTGAACCCTAAAAAATCTATTTTTGGAATAGATGAAGGAAAGTTATTAGGGCACATAATTTTAGAAGGGGGAATTTCTGTTGACCCAGAAAGAATCCAATCTATCAAGAATGTATGGCCCCCCCGCTAATAAAAAGGCCCTTCAATCGTTCTTTGGCAAGATAAACTTCATTTGAAGATTTGTTCCAAATTTTGCTGAGAGAATAAAAGACATGTGTGCCTTGCTTAAGAAAGACATGGCGCTCATATGGGATAACAAAAGTCTACGATCCTTTGAAGACGTAAAGAATGTCATTTCCCAAGACCCGGTTTTGGTTAGCCTTGATTACTCACGTGATTTCATGATATTCTCCTTTGCTTCTCAAGATACCATTGCAGGTGTCTTGTTGCAAAAGGATGCTGATGGTCATGAACACCCTATTGCGTTCATGAGCAAAGTCCTTAGGGATTCATAATTGAATTATTAAATTACGGAAAAACAAGCTTATGCCCTGGTTAAATCTCTCAAGCATTTTAGAAACTATGTTGGCTATAACAAGATTAATGCTTATGTCCCATACCCAACGGTAAAAGATGTTTTGTCACAACATGATTGCATGGATACTAGGGGTAAGTGGGTTTCCAAAATCCAAGAGTATGACTTCGAAATAAAACCCACTAAGATCATAAAGGGACAAGGGCTAGCTCAGATGTTGACTAAAAACAATGAAGAAGCCATACAAATGGGAGAAAACGAGCAAGTGAGTATGGTGGTGAGTGAATTAGAACATGATGAATGGTATTCCGACATAATATACTACCTCAAGAACTTGTCTTTCCCAGACCACCTGATAGACTATAAAAGAAGGGCTCTAAGACTCAAAGCTATGAAGTATTGCTAAACTGAAGATGGTCTAGGTTGGAAAAACCCAGATGGAGTTCTCCTTAGATGTGTGAAAAAAGACGAGGCTAACAATTTGTTGAAGGAGCTACACTCGGGGTATTGTGGGGGGCACTTTGTTGCCCGTACTACTGCTCACAATATTTTGAGAGTCGGATATTATTGGCCAACATTGTTTGCTGATACTCACCGATATGTCTGCTCATGCAAACCTTGTCAATACTTTGCGGGAAAACAAAAAATCCTTGCACAACCTCTAAGGCTTGTGATTGTAGAAACCCCTTTTCAACAATGGGGTTTGGATTTTATTGGTGAATTTAAAGATAATTCAAGTAATGGTTACCGTTGGATTTTGACTACCATAGATTACTTCACCAGATGAGTAGAAGCTGTTCCTACAAACAAGGCTACTGAAGATGTGGTCATGAACTTTTTGGAAGAAAGAATCATAATAAGATTTGGAGCATCTGCTAGAATAACCACTGACAATGCCAAAGCCTTTAGCTCCCTTGCTTTAGTAGAATTTTGTTTTAAATATGGCATCACTCTATCCCATTCGTCAAACTACTATCCCCAAGGGAATGGTTTGGCAGAGTCAAGCAATAAGAATTTCATGAATATCATCAAGAAGGTTGTGGGAGAAAATAAGAAGAACTGGGATAGAAAGATCAAGTACGCCCTGTGGGAAGATCGTATAACAACAAAGACTTCAACAGGAAAAACCCCGTCTGAACTAGTATATGGGTTGGAGGCTAAACTACCCGTGAATCACCAAATTCCCATCCTCCACTTGCCCAACAATACACCATAGAAGAAGAAGCACTCCAAGAACGAATTGACCAGTTGGTGGAATTAGATGAATCCAGGAGGGCTGCTTTGAACCAGATGGCAAGAAGTCAATAGAAGGTTAAGAACACTTTTGATCACAAAGCGAAGGAGAGGGATTTCAAAGAAGGAGATCTAGTGTTATTATGGGACAAAAGGAGAGAGAAACCTGGTATGCACAAGAAGTTAGACGGATTATGGATAGGTCCTTACAAGATTGTGAGTCAAGCAGGAACAAACTCTTTTAATTTAACAACGCTTGAGGGTGAGGCTTTGAAACTACCTGTGAATGCTATCCATATCAAGCATTACTTCCCACCGGCAGCATGGCAAGTAAGTACAGGTGAGTTATAATAGGTAGGCATTTTGCATCCATTGTATATACCATTGCATATCATGTTAGCATAGTTGTAGTTCCAATTTCATATTGTCTTGTTTCATTATGTATATATGTATGCTCATAATAATATGTTAGACTAGAGGTGCTTTTATCATATATGGACGAAGGGGTGATATCACCACCCTAGGGATTACTGATATATTTTGTTGAGATTTAGCAGGCACCGGTCATATCAGAGATGCTGAGGTTCTCATGCGCTCTATGGTGAGCACATGTCCCCGAGTTGGAGCCAGATGTTATCCCCTGGCCTAGGGATAACTAAGGAGATCACGTATCGAGGCCCACAAGTCCTAGACATGGAGTACCGAGAGCCAGACGACTTGAGCATGGCCCCAGAGGGCCCCTCTTTTCTTCAGTGCAGTCCACGTATCACTAGCAGTAGTATCCATCACACCAACCTGGTCCTGAAGTAGCGGTCAGTCTTGCTCCGTGAGGTAATGAGTCCGGGTATCATGATATGTATCACTCTAATTTTTGAAGCACTTGAATATGTTGTATTGAATCCTTCTTCATTTCATGACGTTTGCTTGGACATTATGCTCTTTGCCTTGTTCATACCTGGAAGGGTGACATGGTGCCATAGTAAGTTGATTTCCCTTTAGGATGGGTTGCTACTAGGTGGATCTGTGAAAAGTCATCGTCTGTTTCCTCCATACTTACCACTTTCCATCTTTATTACTTCCATCTCCCCTATCCTTGTTTGGGCATTGGGATTGGCTACACTAGGAAGGGTTATACATTACCTTGTGGGAAGAAGGGGCTAAAGGCCTGTTATCCCCTACCCTAGGGATAACTAAGGAGATCATGTTTCGAGGCCCACAGGTCCTAGACATGGAGTGCCGAGAGCCGGATGACTTGAGCATGGCCCTGGAGGGCCCCTCTTTTCTTCAGTGCAGCCCACTTTTTAGCAGCAACAACATCCATCCCACCAGCCTAGAACTGAAGTAGCAGTAAGTCTTGCTCCATGAGGTAATGAGTCCGGGTATCATGGTATGTGTCACTCTGATTATTGAAGCACTTGAATATGTTGCATTGAATTCTCCTTCATTTCATAACGTTTGCTTGGAAATTATGCTCTTTAACTTGTTCATACCTGGAAGGGTGACATGGTGCCCTAGTAAGTTGATCTCCCTTTAGGATGGGTTTCCACTGGGTGGGTCTGTGAAAGGTCATCGTCCGTTCCCTCCGTACTTACCACTTTCCATCTTTATTCCTCTCATCTCCCCCTAACTTTGTTTGGGCATTGGGATTTGCCGCACTAGGAAGGTTGTACCTTTCCTTGTGGGAAGAAGGGGCTAAAGGCCCAGAGGGTAAAAGTAGCTGGCAAGAGTTAAAAGCCAAAGATGAAACTTTTGAAATGCTTCGCCCAGGGATTCTCGAGAAAGCAGTAAAAAGCTTCTCAGTAATAAAAGGGAACCCATAAGAAAAACAAGCACTCAAGGTATTAGTTGGTGGATGGGAGGTCTCATCATGAGATGGCCTATTATGACCATGGGCATGTACCGGTATGACATTACTATCTATCTGGTCACCAAACCAAGGTAGTGGCTCTTGGTGGCATAGCTAAGAGAAAGGGGGTCTCATCACGAGCCAACCTTTTCATCTCCGTGAAATGCTTGTGGATAACGCTGTCACTTCTGGTCACCAAGCCAGGACAATGTCCCTCGACTCTTCCTTCGAAGCATAAAAAAAAAGATCAAAAGCAATGAAGTTAAAAATAAAAGGCAATGAACGGGCTAGGAAACAATGGCATCTATGACAAGGTGCAACTCGCCCTCTACAAAGGCACCCACATGTAAGATTTACATTTCCCTGTTATCACTGCACCCCATTCCCAAACACTACCCCACACCACCTCATACACTTACATGACCTGGATTGGTTCTTGTTATCCCCAATATCTAGGGATAACTAGGAGATCATGTCTCGAGGCCCACAGGTCCTAGACATGGAGTACCGAGAGCAGGATTGACCTGAGCATGGGCCTGGAGGGTCCATCTCTCTTCTTCTTCGTCAGATTTGTCCTGTCAGCAGTAGCAACTTCCATCACCACCGGCCTGGGCTTGCATCGGAGAGGACTCTTGCTCCATGAGGTAATTGGTCTGAGGTATCATGGTATGTGTCATATTTGATCATTATGACCCTCTTATATATGCATCAGGTTTCTTTCATTTCTGATGACTGCTTGGATCTTACACTAATCCACTTGACCATTGTTGGGGTGATTGATGGGGTAACTTAGCAAGTTGATATTCATGGGTTTTGGTTAACCACCAAAGGAGATTTGCAGAGCTATCGTCCGCTCCCACCACTTTTATCATTTTACATCTTATACCCCGCCCATCCATCCCATTTCCCTAGTCCGACCATTAGGATGACCTTTGAGGGTTACACTTTGTCTTGTGGGAAGAAGGGGCTAAAGGCCCAGGGGGTAAAAGCAGCTGGTAAAAGATAAAAGCCATAGGAAAATAAAACCTAGAGATGCTTCGCCCAGGGGA
>ML830587.1:44055-54155 GCA_009831015.1 Picea engelmannii | reverse complement strand
AAACTCAGAAAGCAGCCCACCATTTCCCCTAAACCTCCTTCCTCCATCACCCCCGTATGGAAAATGTTCTTTGATGGAGCCTCCTCCAGAGAAGGTGCTGGAGCTGGAGTGGTTTTTGTGTCACCTGCTCAGGAGACCACATCTTTGTCATACAAATTAGAATTCGAAGCTACCAACAATGTGGTAGAGTATGAAGCTCTTATCCTGGGATTAAGAGCCGCAAGGGAAATGGGAATTCAAGAGGTAGCAGTGTTCGGAGATGCTGAGTTGGTAGTCCAGCAGATTAGAAGCGCTTATCAGGCCAAGCATCCTCAACTCAGGAGTTACAGGAATGAGGTATGGGATCTAATTGACAGTTTCTTCTCAGCATTTAACATTTCTTTCATCCCGAGAGAAGAAAACACAGTGGCAGATTCCTTGGCTACATCTGCAAGCCTTTTCAAAGTACCCTTGCCGCCCAAACTAAGGTATGATGTAGAAGTAAAATACAGGCCCTCCATACCTGACAATGTTAAGCATTGGAAGGTGTTTGAGGACGATCTTGACATCAAGAAATTCTTGGAGACTATTGAGGAGTTTTCAGAGCTGCATATCGATCAAGATTCTGTCTCTGAAGAAAGGTTGGATGGGGGTGAGTTGTTGAGTAAAATAGCAAAGCATGACATTATTCAGTTGCCTAGCAATCACATTCTGAGGGGACTAGTCCCGTTAGAAAGATTGTTCGATGGGAATGATGTGGCAATAAAGGGTAGAGTTTCAGGTGATGATGCTGACACAACCGAGTGCAACATTGTCACACTAGAGGAGCCTAAGTTTGTCAAGCTGTCAAGGAGTTTGACCAAGGAGCAGAGGGTTGAATATACCGAGCTGCTGAGAGAGTTCGCTGATGTGTTTGCATGGACCTACGAAGACCTCAAGACATTTGACACATTAATCATTGAGCACAAGATCCCGCTGAAAGGAGAGGCTAAGCCATTCAAGCAGAAGCTGAGGCAGATAAATCCCATGTTGCTACCTGTCATGGAGAAAGAAGTAAAGAAGTTGCTAGATGCCCAAATCATTGTCCCCTTGAGATATTCCGATTGGGTGGCCAATTTGGTCCCGGTAAGAAAGAAAAGTGGGGAAATCCGACTCTGTGTTGATTTCAGGAACCTGAACAGGAGCTCAAGGAAAGACAATTATCCCCTGCCCAACATGGAACACATATTGCAGAAGGTCACTGGCGCATCTAGAATATCCATGATTGATGGTTTCTCTAGCTACAATCAGATATCAGTCATGCCTGAGGACAGAGAGAAGACAGGCTTCACCACTCCTTGGGGCACTTTCATGTATGCCAAAATGCCTTTCAGATTGATGAATGCAGGAGCAACATTTCAGCGAGCCATGGACATAGCATTTATCAGAGAGAAGGATCAGTTTGTGGTAATCTATCTGGATGATATCACAGTCTTCTCCAGGACAGACAAAGAGCACTGCTGCCACTTGAAGAGGGTTTTCCTAAAGTGTCGAAGATTCGGCCTATCTTTAAACCCCAAGAAGTCTTTGTTTGCTATGAAGGAAGGGAAGCTATTGGGCCATATAGTGTCTGTAGAAGGAGTAAGGATTGACCCCAGCAGGGTGGAAGCACTTCAGACCTTGTCACTTCCCACATCTAAGAAGGAAGTTCAGACCTTTTTGGGGAAGATAAATTTTCTGAGGAGATTTGTTTCAAATTTTGCTGAGCTGGTGAAACACATCACAACCATGCTCAGGAAGGGAAATGAAATAAAATGGACTGTTGAACCCAGGGAATCTTTTGTCCAAATAAAGAAGGCATTGACTGAGGCACCTGTGCTAATCAGTCCTGATTATTCTAAAGATTTCCTGATTTTCTCTTTTGCTTCTTGCGATACAGTAGCAGCGGTCTTGTTGCAGAAAAATGATCAAGGGCAAGAGCAACCTATTGCCTTCTATAGCAAGGCATTGAGAGATGCAGAACTCCGGTACGAGATCATGGAGAAGCAGGCCTATGCCCTAGTGAAAGCTCTCAAAGCTTTCAGAGTCTATGTCTTGCACTCAAAAGTCACTGCATACGTTCCTTTAGCCTCTGTGAAGGACATTCTTATACAGCCTGACATAGACGGAAGAAAGGGTAAGTGGATCGCCAAGATCCTAGAGTTTGATCTGGAAATCAAGCCCACGAAGTTGATAAAGGGGTAGGGTTTGGCTAAGTTGCTGGCCGAATCCAATTGCAAAGCCCTAGGGATTAATTTCATCAATAAGCAAGCTGAGTCATTCAACCAGAATTTTCAGGATGCCTTGTCTCTAGTAACATGCTCCTGGTACGAGGATATCTTGTATTTTCTGCAAGAATTGAGGCCTCCTGATGGAATGGAAAAGAGCAAGGCGAGAGCTTTAAAGCTCAAGGCGGTCAGATATTGCCTCATTGACCAAGCCTTGTACTGGAAAGACCCTTCAGGGGTATTTCTAAGGTGCCTGGACCCACAAGAAGCCCAACAGGTTATTTTTTATTTTCACAGTGGCCTTTGTGGGGGTCATTATTTCTGGAAGACCACAACCCATAAGATCCTTCGAGCTGGGTATTACTGGCCCACTTTATTCCCCGATGTCTGCAGAGAAATCAGAGCTTGCATCAAATGCCAGAAGTTCTCAGGTAAGCAACAGCTCAAATCTCTGCCATTAAAACCTGTAGTGGTTTCAGCACCCTTTTAGCAGTGGGGATTGGACTTCATTGGAGAGATTCATCCTCCCTCAAGTGGTCAGCACAGATGGATCCTTACTGCAACAGATTATTTCACCAAGTGGATAGACGCTGTTCCCACCAGAAGCACTTCCCACAAAGTGATTATCAGTTTCCTAGAAGACATCATAGCCCGATTTGGTTGCCCCAGCAGAATTGTTACCGATAACGCTGCCCCCTTCAGGTCTGAGCCTCTGGTCAAGTTTTGTGAGAAATTTGAAATTTCACTGATTCACTCTACCCCCTATTATCCTCAAGGAAACGGACTGGCGGAATCTTCCAATAAAAGTCTGATCAAACTCATTAAGAAATTATTGGAAGACAATAAAAGGGGATTCAAAGCTCAAATTTGCTCTGTGGGCTGACCGAGTGACAACCAAGAAGTCCCTGGGCATCTCACCTTTCCAACTTGTTTACGGGACGGAAGCTGTTTTCCCTACTCAGCTCGCTTTATCTGTGGCGAAGTTCCTCCAAGACCTCGAAGGAGAGCCTGACAATATGGTCAGAAGGATTCACCAGATGGTGGAAATACAACAGATTAGAGAGCAGGTCCTAAACAGGGCCTACGACCATCAGCAGAAGATCAAGCAGGCTTTTGACAAGAAGGGCAGGAAGAAAGAATTCGAGCAGGGTGATCTGGTGCTCAAATGGGATGCACCCAGGCAGGACAGGGGCAAACACAAGAAGTTTGATGCCCTCTGGTTTGGGCCTTTCAAGATCCTTGAAGTATTTTCAAACAACACTTACAGGTTGCAGGATCTGGAGGGCAAAGAAGTTTTTAATGGCCCAGTAAATGGGCACTTTTTGAAAAAATGTTTTCTATGAGCCGCAGTCGACTCTTTTGTTTTTGTAAATAATGTTTTTGTTTTTTGGTTCAATAAATGACTCCATAGCCCAACAGCAAGGCACTGAAGTTGCAGAAGGAGTTCTTAGAGCATCACAGGGACGACTCTATCCCCCATGGAGCCTAATGTTAGCGATAATTCTTGTCATGGGCTCGAGAGCATTCGGGTCTGCAAGTTGCATGAAATAATCAAGCGCAGCACAGGAGAATCCCTGTTTTTCCAAGTAGCAGGTCAAGCGAGCGGGCAAAGTGTCGTCGGCAGCATCCAAGTATTGGGTATTCAGGGTCGCGAGGCGTGAGGACGCGAAGCGGCGAAGTGGCGAGAGATTTGTAGCCGTCCATCTGAAGAGGACAGATGGCAGAGATCGAGAGATCTCGTGAACTCGGGATTTCGCAGGGTAAGAACCCAAACATTGGATACTCCAAGTCGCGAGGTCGCGAGGCGCGAGAAGGAGGATAACCGTTGGATCCAGATCATAGGAGGACCATTGGATCTGCACGCGGGATCGTGTATCGGGACCTCGGGAGAAAAGACTCAAGGATTTGGCCACAGGGATCGCGAGGTTGCGAGAAAGCGATATCCCGATAGTTGGAGAATGGTGTGGGCCATAGCAGAGTCGGCGAGTGGAATACAGGTGGCACAAAGCCCTCGGGATCTCGCTGCGAGAAGTCCCGAAATATTGGCGTTAGGATTCGCGAGTCGCGAAGTGCCGAGGAGCCGAGGATCGTGTGGACGCGTGGCAGAGCATAAGGTGGGCCCGCGTGGCCGACGGGTGGACACACGTTGCTTGGAGATAGGAGTCAACACTCCGTTAAATTCTTGCATCTCGAGAATTCGCGGAACAAAAGGGTGAAAGCTCGATGGTTCAACCTGCGAGGTTGCGAGGTTGCGAGAGGTGCCAACATTAAGCCTAGCCCACGGTTGCATGTGGTGAGGGCACAAATAAAGGAAGTGCCGAGGGCATCCGGGACTCGGGCCCACAGTCTTGCCGAGATGATCAAGGTCGTCCATCAAAAGGGACGTGTGGTGTGCAATTGAGCTTCTCGCCTCCTCGCCCCTCGTAACTTTGAAGATTGAAGGCCAGCTCCTCCCAACCGCGAGATGTGAAGTGCCGAAAGCGCATTTGAAAATAGGCACAAGGTCACAGCCCGTGGTCACTTGGGGGTGATAGGAAGAACTGCGCAAAAGGCCGAAGCGTCGGGTTTAGCTGCAGAAGGAATCTCTGTCTTCTCCAGGTGCCAGTTCAACTTGATCTCCATCCTGATAACTGCTTGGGGTGAATGAAGAAGAGAGAGGGTGGTTGAAACCTCGCCTCATTCATTAATTGCAAGGTTAGATGTCCCGGCAGGAAGCCTGCCCGAGATGGTCCTCTGTACTGGTTTTCCCACAGAAGCCATGCCGACGTCCTCGACTCACCAGGGAAGTCTACGCACGCTAATTCGACATTTAAGGGCTCAACTACCCCTTAGCATGAGCCATGCAGAGTTAAGGTGGCGTATGACAGAGGAGTGCAGACCATATTTGATTGAAGAGACGCCCCATCCTGAAAGTCTAAGACGCCTCTGTTGGGCGAATGTTTTAGGAGTATATATACTTAGTTTTGATATTTTGTAGGTATCGATGGTTGAGCTGAGCTCCTGGTTGTAAAGTTTAATGAAGCACTGTTACTCTAGTTATGTATAAACTTTTGAGACTTCTTGTCTTATGAATGCCAGTTCCTTTTATGTCTTTGTTACACTGTGTTAGAGCAGCTCGGAATTGGAGGATCTAGTCGAGTTGTAGCTGTTATAGGATGATGTTGTAATGGATCACTATAGCAGTTACGTCGTTTCTAATCAGATCTTGTGATTTTCCCAGCGCTGAGTGGCTTGGAATTGGCGGATCCAGTCAAGTCCACCTTCAGTTTCTTGAGGCCCTGAACCAAGCGGACCTTGCATTCAGAGTCTTTCTTCTACAAACTACTGAAAGCCTGTTGCCCAAAGCTGTTTGTTCACCTTTCTTGATAAGTATTCCACCTGCTCATCTTTAAATCAACCCACTGGCTGAAGTTAGATCAAGACCTCCTCTGTTTCATACATGCTAGACCCAGTCCCTGAGTTATAGTGATATCTCCTCGAGCCTTTATCTCCATTCGATCATCCCTTTAAAAGACAATCGTGACATTAAACTGATGGGTGTCGGGCTCTGCTCTTGCAAGCAATCCAGGAGTGAGTTCCGACGCTAACAGGTTGTACCTTACCTTGTGGGAAGAATGGGCTAAAGGTCTGGGGAGTAAAAGTAGCTGAAAATAAAAGCCTAAGAATAAAACCTCGAGATGCTTCGCTTAGGGATCCCCAAGAAAGCAATAAAATGTTCTACCCGTAAAATTAAATGAAGACCTAGTTGAGGGATAGGGGGTCTCATCACGAGTCAGCCTATTAGGTCCATGGGTGCCTAATGGTATGACACTACTAGCAGCTAGTTACCACGCTAGGGTAGTGGCTCTTGTTTGCATGGCCAAGAGAAAGGAGATTTCATCACGAGCCAAGCTTCTCACTTCCGTGAAAGTAGTTGTGGGTAACTGTTAGAATTAGGGCAGTAAAGCAAAACAATAGTATCTTTTTAATTTTAGTGAATAAAACAACTAGATCTAGGATTCAACAAACTCAAACACTTTAACTAGTATACAGATTTAGGAGATCTAAGGTGAGACAGTAATAAACTCAGTAAAACTAAATCTGAAGATCAGTAATAAGACTCAGATCTACTGTTCAAGAGTTAAAYAAGAACTCTACTACTTGGACAGTGAACAGTTCAGGATAAAGCAAGACAGTGAAACAGATCTATAAGACTGAACTCAAAATATTACACAGATCTGTAGATCTAAGACCAATCTGATCATAAACAGTAAATCAACTTATAGACAGAATAAACTCAATACATATAACTCAGATCTAATAGCGATGTACAAAACTAAAAGGATCAAACAGTACTGAAGTTAAAACAAGATCCAGATCTGAAGGTGAAGGATAGATAGCACCTTACCCCTCCCTTACCCCTACTTGTGTTGATTTGGGGTTTTTGTTTGTTAATTTAAGTTTAAATTAAATACGTATTGTATCATGTTTCAATTAAATGTTTTAATTTAAACATGATTAATTTATTTAATTTTACTATTATTAACCTAACCTAAAAACTATTTATAGAACCCCCCTAACCCTCTCATATTACAGTTGTTCCTATGTTCTAATGCTTCTAAGTCTACGGATCTCTCTTCATGCTGCGACCCTTGTATGGAAGTCTGCCTAAGGTTGTTGCGGCCCTCTTTTGCTGGTGAAGACTCTCCCTTGCTGTGGCCTCTTATATTCCATTGAGAGATGGAAACATGAAGATGACAGGAAAGTAATCATACTTTTCTTGTTGAAAGTGAATGGAGTATCCATGAACTTGTTTAGATCGAAGACATACTTGAATTTTGCAACCAATTACAACCTCAAACTATCGAAGACATCTTCTGTGTATGCAAATGTTTGATACAGATCTGATAGTTTAAGTAATTTCATATCCTTAAGAGAATATCCCATACATCCATATGTAATGAATTAACAGTACGTCTTAAAGGAGGAGGCAAAAACTGTATTGTCCCAAGTTATGTTCTTACAAAAGTTAGCCCTCACAAAGTTGCACCACTCAAAGTATTGTGGTTAACTTTCTGTGTACTTTTTACAGAATATAAAGATGCACTTTTGTTAAAGCCATTGAAACTTACAAAAGGCTTATTAAAAGAAAACTAAGAACTCACCAAGCATCAAAAACATTGTAAAAGCATATGCCTATCTTTTGTGATCTTCAAGATGATGGTTGCAATCCTGTATCAGATTTTCAAATAACTTGGTCTAGCTTAGAAATGAGAAAGGAGTTATTGAAAGTAAGAGTTATCATTTGAAAAACTCAGTCAAACCTCTTAACAAGGGAACTCACCCAACTATCATTGTTTACTCTACCAGAGATCCAAACTCTTATCTCACAAGTGTACAAGACAATGGACAAAAATAGTCTTTCATTATCCTTTCCATATTAATCAGTTCAAAAAGAGGTGTAAAGGATATCTCCTTGTCATGGAAGTAGCCCCAACATGATGAGGTGAAAAGGGGTTTGTTAATGCAGAGGCAAAGATGCTAAAACCCAAAAGGAGAAGGACTATTTTGATAGAAGAGAAGTCAAGTTTATGAAAAAATAAATAAAGTAGAGTATGAACCCGCGTGTTACAGTGGCATGCCCCAAGATTGATAACCAAGCAATGTGACAAGAATGTGCTTATAAATTGAATCTTGTAATTGATTCAGAACCTTCCACATTTGAAATGTGGGAAGATGCTGTGATAGAGAATGATGTATGGTTAGTGTTTCAAAGGCCGACAAATCAGTGGTAACCTCAATTGGCCTTATGAGATAGAGCCTACAACAGATGGTTGTATTGAGGTTAAAGTTGTGATTCGTGAAAGAAGGGATCATCTATGACTAGACCCTGACCTCCATCAGGATCTTTTATCGCAATTTTGGTTTTGATACTTCTTAACAGTGAAGTTATGAAAGAGGCTATCCATGGGAAAGATTCCCATAGACTATAACAATCTCCGAAAGCTCGGTATGAAAGTATTGACAGAGTCTTGGTTTCATTATTATATAAAGATTATCCAAAATCTTCATTTTATCTTAGGATGATCTGTTCCTTACAGGAAAAGAAATTTTTATATATAGCTCAGACTAAGAGGGAGCTCTTCAGCAGAAGTTAAGACTTGAGTCTTTTACATTACTTTCTGAGCTTGAAGTTTTGGCAGAAACCAGGAGAGATATTTCTCTCACAGGGTAAACATGCAGTTGATGTGTTGCGCAGATTTGGCATGATGGATAGCAAGTCCATGAGCACCCAAATGATCTCTAATTTAAAGAAACTACAAGATCAGGCCAAAGGTTCAGATCCAGAAGATCCCACCTTATATCGACAGATCATTGATTATCTCGTACATACAAGACTAGACATTTGTTATGTGGTAAATGCTCTCAACCAATTCATGTGTGAACCGAAACATTTACATATAGTTACTGTGAAGCATATTCTGAGATATGTTTCCAGTGGAGGTGTAATGCTCCATGGTTTTTCAGATTCAGTCTGGATGGGTAATACAGTAAATCGGAAGAACACTTCCGGATATTGCTTCAGGATTGGGTTCAGAAATGATTTCCTGATCCAGTAGGAAACAGGGCTCCATAGCCCAGAGCACTGAAGAGTCAGAATACATTGCTGCAAGCAGAAAAGCAGTGTGGCTTAGGAAGCTACTCTCTAACTTGTTCAGTTCAGAGCTTGAACCCACAGTCATTCACTGTGACAATCAGAGCTGTGTAAAGCTCATCAAGAATTCAGTGTTTCACGACAGATTGAAACACATTGAGATGCGATATCACTATGTCTGAGACATAGTTCAGAAGAATGTTCTCAGCATTTAGGATGTTCTAACGGCAACAGATACTTTTACCAAGCCATTGTCCCTGACAAAGTTTGTAGACTTTCAAGCTTGGTATAGCTGAGAATGCCTCTTTTGCTGAGAGGGAGTGTTAAATTTAAAGCAGCTACAAGTGCCATTCTCCGGGAGGATGGCAAAGACCCTAGCCGAGACCTAGGGCCCCCAAGTGCGCCCCTGGGGTTTCTTGGTCTGGGACCAAACAGTCAGTGCCATGGCAAAAGACCCTTGTAAGGGCCCCCAGTATATAACTGGGGTTCTTGGTCTGAGACCAAGCAGCTAAAGCCCCTAGATATGTCTAGGGCCCCTGGAAATGTCCAGGGTACCCATGCCTGAGGCATGGGTTGATCCTTGGTCTTGTACTTTGGTGGATAAGACCCCTGAGAGGGCCCCCAGTATACGACTGGGGTTCTTGGTCTAGAACCAAGCAGTAAAGACCCCTCAGAGGGCCCCCAATATACGACTGGGGTTCTTGGTCTAGAACCAAGCAGTAAAGACCCTTGAGAGGGCCCCCAGTATACGACTGGGGTTCTTGGTCTAGAACCAAGCAGTAAAGACCCCTGAGAGGGCCCCCAGTATACGACTGGGGTTCTTGGTCTAGGACCAAGTAGTTAAAGCCCCTAGATAAGCCTAGGGCCCCTGGACATAGTCCAGGGTACCCATGCCCGTGGCATGGGTTGATCCTTGGTCTTGGACCTTGGTGGATAAGACCCCAGAAAAAGTTTTGGGGCTACTTGATCCTCGATCAAGTATTTTGTTGGTGTATGACCTTCCTTGAAGAAGGACATGACCACATGAGGGATGTATCCCATATGCAATGATGATAAAATTAAACAGGGTCACCTTCAGAATGAATGGACAAAGTATTTCCACCCAGTCACCCTTGTCAAACCCCCTTCACCCTTTCTTGTGTTTATTTGGGCTTTGTTTATTTGGCTTTAGGGGTTATTAATTAAATGTTTAAATTATAACATATTTAATTAATATTTATATTAATTAAATGTGTTAATTT
>ML830586.1:28367-55889 GCA_009831015.1 Picea engelmannii | reverse complement strand
CTTTCACCATAAGGGGACCACTTTGGAGTTCATCCATATTTACTTCTTATCAACCATGACAAAACAATAATGAGTCATATTTACATCAAACAATATTGGGTCCATTACCCAAACCTTTATGCTACGGGGCTTTCTTCAAGGGTCAATCAATGACAACCAACCTTAATCAACAAGAATTATAACCAAATTTGACTGAAGAATTGGTGTCATATCCATCCCTCTTATTGGTTCTGAAAACCTTGAAAATTAACCCTCAATTTACAAGTAAAAAATCCTAAGAAATCACTGCAAAAAGTCAATTTTTAAAGAGTGTCGCACCCTGTCTGAAGGACACAGTGTGACACTGTCACACCTTGTTGGTAGGACACAATGAGATACTATCAACCCTGTGTGAAGGGCACAATGAGACATTGTCGCACCCTGTGTAAAGCTAAAGTGTGACACTGCTTGCAACACTTGTAATTTCATAAGTTTGCATGCAACTGTCACACCTTTCGATAGGGAGAGGGTGTGACACTGTTAGATACACGGATTACACTCTTCAAACTCTGATTTCTTTCTTCTCTGGCTTGTATGGTTTTCTCCAAGGATCTCATATCTGATACCATGTCAATGTTTCATGGAAACATGCACATGAGACCTAGATAAAACAAGTACAAACAAATCTTATCAAGAAAAGGACGAGAGATTCAATATGGAAAAATGAGAATTAATCTATTCACACTACTTCAATGAGCTAATAAATGATCATACAATGAATGAGTGAAATACTCTCATATAGGAAAGAACATTCCATAATTAAGAGAAGCGATCAAGCATTGAGATTTTCTTAGGAATGCATGCATAATAGTGATGGTCTAAAATAGAACTAGCTCCAACTAACTACCACTGAATTAGTGAGTCGAAAATAGAAATATCTCCAACAAAAACTCGTAATCAAATGATTTATCTATTTCTACATGATGGGCGTTCAATATAAAACAAAATGCTATTATTTTCATTTCCTCACCTCTAGATTCACCCTTAAATTTTTGGATCTATGGCTAATGCTCGTACTCGGTCTGCTCAACTTGGGTTTTCGAGACTTAATCCTTCTATTTCACATCAATGTAATCCATCCAACGGAGAGTAGGAGCAAGAGCAATCATGAAAACACGAGGAAGATCTAATGGGTTAAGGATGCTTGAGGAGAATCTAATAATGCACTGAAAAAACTTCTAAATGAAATAGGTTGATAGAATTCTCAATGAAATATGTTAACATATGGTAGAGAATTATTTAATGATGTAATTAACAAGATTTTCAATGAAATAGGACTGAACTAGAGCCTTAAGCCAACCCATCATAACTATTACGTGGTATTCCATTTCTTCCACGCTAATGCATGTGTTGGTGAGCACCTTCCAGGTAATGTCTCTACATCATCATGTACGATAATTGTATAAGTTCCATACATGTTCCATATCTTGGGCTCTTTCATATTGAGATTTTTAATACAATTCAATCACTCGGACCCACCAAGTGGAAAATAAAGTGTAAGATAATTCACAACATAGAGAATCCAACATACATACAAATTGGAGAGTTATCATTTTTATATACACACAGTCAAACTCATAAAGTCATCAAGTCAAATTTCGTGGAGTCCATCTGATTTTAATACAACATGTTGATAAATCATAATGATAAAAAAAATATTATATTAGAAAAATGGACCATTTCCATAATGATGCTTTAAAATAAGTAATTCAAGGATTTTTTGTTACACACTGTGATGATAGATCATTCACGTGAATTGAGCTACGTGTCTATATGGTTCTCTTTTGCTACATCTACCCTGGAGATATCTTAACCTACTCATGCATTTAACATCTGTCTGGAGGTTGCTTTCCCAACTATCAAAGTGAAATGATTGAGAAAAGACCCAATAATGAAGGAGGTTGGCTATGCAATCCCACAGGTCTTCCGAAACGAGCTCCTCGCTTCACGATTTCTATTTGTTGAGTGGGATGAGGCATTTCCAGTCGAGGAGCTCACTGTTGAGCGAATTTCTGCCACTATATTTCAACAGGCCCTCAAGCCTTTGTTGTAACACCATCGATTGGTGCAACGTAAAGAAGACACTAGTACCCCAATGTTTTGACCCCTTAAACCAATGTTGAATGCTGCAAAGTAACCACCAATATCATTGTAGTTTCATATATTAAACCATACAGACAATTTGGATCCTTAACCAACCTATTGTATTTGTATCAAGCTAGGAAAAGTTGGGGGAATGGGGATGCTGTGGCATAAAAATAGCTAAATCCATAGGCGCAGTAAACGAAAAGGGGGACGAGTTTAGCATAGTAGAATGGGGCGTGCTCCTAGATGAAGAAGGAGGGGTAAGAGAACTTAGAGCAAAGGTATACCATCTTGAGAAATATCTGTTCAATTTCAATATTTATTTTCTGGTAAGCTTGCAGAAGAACAAAATAGTAAACACAATTCTTTTAGTTTAAAGAAAGATCGGTACATTCGACTAGTTGAATTAAAAAGGCATGGGAAGCATCAAAAGAGGATAAACTAGGAGTAGCTGGCTTAGATGTAGTGGTCTTCCTCAAGATTTTTGTTTTCTTTGTTAATGTAATCAAATACATTTTGCACGTGTATTTTCTCAGATTGTGGATCACTGCGGCTTTGAATTGGTAAAATCACTTCTATGAAGAATTATCACATACAAATATAAATCTTTCCATATGCATTGAAAAGAGCATGGTGGCATTCAATGGTAACGATTTTTTTGGTCTTGGTGAATGATCATGAACCCCTTGACATCCATTTAATATATCTTTTATAATGTAGCAACTATATGTTGAACTATTCATAGTTATTGTATAAGCAATGCAGATTTATTTTGCAAAACACTTTGAACACTTCCAACAATCTTCTGTCATAGTGGTGAATCACCTTTTTTTATCAATTTTTTGTGATAGCTAGGATGCATTGAATCACCTTTTATGTATCATTTTCCTATGATAGCTAGGATGCATTTTTTTTCCTTGTAATAGTTAGGATGCATTTGTTTTAAAGTATCGTGCAAACAAAAAAAATGACACTCAAATTATGTAAATAATCAATACTAAATATAATACTAAATATGGTAAATCGTAAACGTATCATAAATAATTATCTTTAATGTGATTCATATTTATTCTCATTTGAACTTTGCAATATATGTTTATGACATTATGAAATCAAAGGTAGCTTTTGGAGAGCACCTTGTCTACCAAGTTGCAATTGTGGAGTCCCCAGCCGATCCAGTGAGTTAAATCTAGTGACAGGGGTAGAGCTGGTAGCTGGTTAGATCTAGAGCGAGTGAATGACCTAGCACCGACAATGCAACCAAACTCACATATGTGTATGCAAAGGACATTGCAGAGTATGAAGCACTGCTAAAAGGGTTTGAAATAGCCTGAGCAATGAGAATTTGTTTTAATGACATTACCAATGCATTGCTAACATGTACTCTTTGGAAAGCATTTCAGGTTTGGAAGGGATTTCTCCATTACTTGATCGAGGCTTGCAAGAACTGAATTGTAGGTTGAGGATATGCAAAGTTTGATTCCTTCCCAGGGCAAATGTGGCTGATTCTCCCGTGGAGGGCAGTCTATTGAGACCGTCTTGTGAAGGCAATGTTATTGTTTAGGTGATGGAGACGACATGCGGTGGCCATAATTGTCATAATAGATTTAAGGCCTTGACATTGAAATTTGCATAACCAATGCAAAATCTATATAATTCATCATTGTTCATGTGAGAAAGAGCTTCAATAAACTTATATTATACACAATATTGAGAAAAATTTGATGTGTCAGAGTCTATTTAAAGACCTAAAAAAAGTCAATAAAAATATAATAACTCAAAACTTAGGCTATCTAATATTGATAAATCTAACATTGAGAAAAAGAGTTAGGCAATAAGAGTTTCAAGTTATCAGCAAATATCATGTTTAATAAAAACAATTAAAATATTATAAAAAAACAAATCTTTTATTTTTCCTATCTAAAACTTTGGGAACTACAACTTTGGAAATTATAATTTTTTTTCTACTCAAAGACAAAGTAATTGAAAATCAAAGATAAATGGAATGATAGAGTCTTGGCCTTCCAAAAAGATTAATAATATATGCAACCTTTCTAAAAATATCTATATATGGGTAACTATCTATAAGGTAACATCCCTTCTTGTATTATGAGATGCTCATGACCTTGCTAAGTTTACTTTTCTTTTCTATTTCAAGAAGAATATATTCTAAATTTTTTTATATTTGGATTCTTTCACAGGGTTAAAATTTGTCAATCATATTTCAATTAATGTTTCCAATTTTTTCAATAATATAACTTTTTATTTGGATTCTTTCACAGGGTTAAAATTTGTCAATCATATTTCAATTAATGTTTCCAATTTTTTTAATAATATAACTTTTAATTTGTAATTTATAAAAAAAATCACCCTCTTTTAGCTAAGTAAAGGAACACCTAATCCTTCTAAAAATGATATCACAAAGGAAATAAATTCTTTATAGGATTCAAAGCCTTTCATCTTCTAATAAAATTTAATAATTTATAAAATTTGTACACAATTATTTAATGTTTTTACAATTTAGTTGCACAAAAGGATGAAAAAAGTTATTTACTTCTTAAAATTTTATTTATTATTAAAAGTTGTGAAAAAAATAATAAAATGATAATTTTTTTTTCAAAATTTTGTAAATACACAATTTTGGTCATTTAACATTAGATTTATCAAATTAGTGTATGAGACCTTTTTGTTTGTGAGATAAAGGACCTCCTTTACGTAGAAATTTAACTTTAAGGAAGAAAATATACATACCCTATACCCTCTTAATTTGAAATTATAACTCACAATTTTTTAATTACTTTAAATACATAAAGTTTTAATATTTTCATTAAAATAAACATTAAAATATTTTATTTATAGTTATCGTTAAAATATTTTTTTAAATCAACTTCATATTAAAATTTAAACCTTCCTCATACTAAATTAAATTGTAAGAAATACCTCATATAAAATGATGATGATCTTGTCCCCTAGGTGTAGGACAGTGGCTAGTGATGTTAAGTTACCGGTTCTAAACTTGTGGGGACAAAAAATCCAACCATGTTAAAGATTAATATGGCTTAGGTCAGGTGACATCCTCGGATGATTTTGACACTGACAAACTAACAATAAAAAAAAATGATGATGATCTTTTCCAAAATTTTGTAAATACACAAATATGAGATAAAAAACACATCACATCATTGACAAGGTTTAGAATAGAAAATTTAATCTTTAATTTATAAAAAAAATCCAAACAAAGAAATTGTTGCATGAATGATCCGAACAAGACCTAAGGTGGTCAAGGGTTCACCGAAAATAACCCCAAAAATTATGGTGACGGACTGCGTGCTATCAACTTTGATGATGCGATCGGTTTCGCTCGTGTGGTGTTCTTCACAACGAGAAAACATCGACATCCATTAATTGCGGAGCACAATTATATTGCCGGAGACTGTACAGGTGAAGTTAAAATAAAATATCACGAGCATAATTTATTTACGGTATTTAAGAAATAATTTTTAGTAATATTGTTTTGAGTATATTTGTTTAAAATTTGGTAAAAAATTGTTAAATTTTCGGATTTGAGTGATTATTTTTATATAATTCTATTGTTTTTAGGATTTTTTAACATATTGAATTCACTTTTACAATCAATAAATTTATATAATTATATGGAAAAATTCATTTCATAAAACAGTTAAAGAAAACCATTTTAATTATTAATTTTATTTAAAATTATAATTTCATCCCATAATTTCATAACCAAATTCCAATAACAAGTACTTGAAAAAAAAAAATCCAAATTCAGAATGTTTAGACTTGTAGACTCTGCATAATTATGTCTTATTGGTGAAATAATTCAATATGTTGCACGCCACACCTTATCGCTGTCAATCCCACCAACTGTGCCGAAGCAAAAATCCAACCGTCAATATGGCACGCATGTAGCCTTGGAAGACGGAAAAGATAAAAACATGATGGTCCGTCGTCGAACTAGGCACTTTAACCGAGCATTTTTGTCTCTTTCGAACGGCCTCTACCGCCGGCGCCGAATAATTTCATTTAAACTAATATAAACATTATAGTGCATATTTTGTAATAACTGTGTGGTGGAGATTGAGTGGCACTTTGTTATGGAATGTGTAATCATTATGGAATGTGTAATCTACGAAGATATTTGTCTTAATCAGTATGAAAACAACTTAAAAATCGACAACATGGACTAATTTTTGATAGAGATAAAATCAACCAGATTATTAATCTTCTAATCAAGATTCACAGTATTCACAGCAAAATATCCGACCTTACAAAAAAAAAATATGAAGATGAATTAAAGCTGTTATTCTCTTGTTACATTAAACTGTTGAACCTGGTGTACGTCATTAAAATCATTCATTCAGTCTGGTTGTATATACCCAAATCAGGAAGATGTCATGTCAACTAATCTCACTTCTAATTTCGGGTTTGGGGAGTATTCGAGGACGAGGATCGAAACAGCGGCCAGTGGCCCGTGATGTACGCCTCCCAATGTTGGACAAAGAAGCCAAATTCAAAGCTCAATGTACCAACCGGCCATTCAATGTCAACAAATACCGGCGACCCGACAAGAGTTGCTGCAATTTCAGAGCAGATCTGTCCACATCCATTCCTGTTAAGCGAATAGGATATCGATAAATCATGTCAGGACTTCCCGCAGATTATGCATCAATTCCCTCCCTGCGAAAAACTGTTGAGTTGGGTACTCTCACTACAATTCTATAAAAGCGAGGCCAATGTCGAGGAGCAAATTCAAGGCAGCTACTGCCGAGCTTCAAGGGCTTTCAGAATGGGTGTCGATTCTTCTACTATTCTTGCGTTCTGCTTGGTGCAGCTTTGGATTTTGCTTTCTTCTGCTGGCTTTGTTGTACCAGATTCATATTCTGATGATATATCTCTTTCTCTGGGGTTTTATAATTCCTACAAGGTCTCTCCCCTTCCCGCTCCTCATCCAGCCTACAGGTATGCGGCTCCTCCACCATCTATGAAGAAGAAGCACCATCACGTTCATCCTCCACCCCCACCTGTGAAGGAGAGACCTCATCCCATTCACCACCATTTCTCCCCTCCGCCACCGCCTTGCTACCCTCCTCACAAGCCCAAGTCCAAGCCTGCTCCACCACCTTATAAATCCTCTCCTAAACAACATTACAAGCCTCCACCACCTCCCCACCACCTCTACCCTCATCCTCCACCCCATCATGTTTATAAACCTATTCCTCCGCCCCTACCACTCACTCCCCCTCCTCACCACCATCACCATCACCACCTCACACACTCTCCGCCGCCTCAAAAGGCTGCTCCACATCCTTCTCCTTCTCATCCTCCTCATCAGAAGGTTATGCCTTCTCCACCCATTCACAAGCCATATCCGCCTCACAAGTCCGCCCCGCCTCCTACTGTTGTTCACTTGAAGTTTCCGCCACCACATCCCAAAATCATAAGCCCCGCTCCTTCACCACTCCATAAACCAAAATTCCCACCGCCACCCCAATCAACTCATGCTGACAAGGTCCCTCCTCCGCCTCTTACAAGGGTTCCCTACATTCCATCTCCCACTGTAAAACCGCATCCTCCTTCTCCTTCACCAGTCTACAAATCCCCCACACCTCCCAAACATGCTTACCCTGCTCCTCCTCCTCACCATTAGACTCTTCAGCTAGTCAAACAGGTATGCATTTTCACATAAGTTTTCTCTGCGAATTTCTTTGCACAGTTACATGCATTTGAAGTTCCTATTGTTTGTTTTATAGGACGGATCTCTATTCACCATTTTCTGATGTTACTCTTCGTGAATCACAGATAGATAAGAGTATGAGAGCAGCTTTGTGCAAGAGGCCGCAGAGATTTTGTCATAAGCAAGAGTTGAATATAAATATGCGAGCAACTGAAACTGTTGTAAGCTGCGTACAAGTAGATGTTTCCATGCGATTTTGAGTTTCTTTATATTCTTCTGCTTAGGAAGAAGAGACAATGTGTCAGCTGTATGTTCTGTGCCGTTGCATCTGCTAAGGTGCTGGCTATGTATTGTTGTTATTATTAAAATGTTCAGAAAATCTTCACTCTGCTGTTCTTCTGAAGTTGATCCTTCGTTTCTGTTGACATTGCCACTTTGTTTTTGAAATCTGAATGTCAATATTCGATGATGCTGAGTAGAAATTAAGTTTCATATTATGTTAATCACTCCATTCGAATAGATTGGAAAATGATAGCAGCTGGAAGAAGTTTATAAAGAGTAAATCGCACGCAATGCTGCTGATAAAAGAAGCCATGATGTTCTTCCATGTTAAATGGATTGTTATTCTCGTAAAAGCTTAAATGTTTTTTATTCATTCCTCCGATCATTAAAATTTGTTGGAAAACGTGCATGCACGCATATTCAATTCAACGTAGGATTTGGGGTAAATATTTTTGAAAAAAAACCAAATATAAAACGTTTAAACTATCATTAATCTAAGCAATCCATATTGAGCACCATTAAACTATGGCTAAGCTAAGCAATCCATATTGAGCACCATTAAACTATGAGCAACAATGTTAACCCATAAGCTTCATACCTTTTGGTTGTTCCTTTTTTCATAGGATGAAGTTACATTTATTAAGAAAGAAAAAAATGGTTATCTGTACCAGTTATTTATGATGTAGTTTAAATGTTTTATGTTTTGGTTTGGACATTTTTTTTAAACTAATTTTGTCTGAAATTTAGTTAAAAATTATTGGATTTGTAAACTTAATTGTTGAGTATGTATATTTTAGAAAATTTTCAATGTTTTATATTTTGGTTTTGTTTGGGACAATTTTTTTAAATTAATTTTGTCTGAAATTTAGTTAAAAATTATTGGATTTGCAAACTTAATTGTTTAGTCTTTATATTTTAGAAGTTTTTCAGGAACTGAATCATTTATATATTCTAAGATGCAATTCATTTATTAAAAAATACAATTCAATTAATAAAAAATTGAGATTTCAAGTATCACTATATAACCAAATTCACCGTGTTGATTCTTGAAAAAGTGAAAAAATTAATGTTTGTTAATTAGAAGACGAGGGGGGGGGGGGCTATGCGACTAGGCAAACCCTAGCCGCAGATGCCCGCTCCTGTATCTCTCTCTTGGCGCGATTTCTCTCCTTCGCCAGATGCAACTGCCAACTCTCGACTGTCTCTCTTTCAACACGGTTGCTCTCTTCTGCCAGACGCAACCGCCAACTCCTGATTGGATTCTCTTGGCTTCTCGCGCAGTGGGTTATCTCCTTGTGGCGGACGAGGGATCTCTTGTAGATCTGAGTATTATTTGCACCCTGACTTGTTGCTAGTTCGACTGGCGGTTAGAATCCTTTCCCCATGCGGCTTGGGCTCGAACATTTTGGCGCTCACAACCTCTGTTTGCTTGGCCGTTTTGTTGGTATAAGCTCTGGGAGCGGATCCGTTTTTGGTTTCAAGATACAGTCTTGCTTATGGGTGCTTCTGCGAGGGTGACACCCGAGTTTCTCTTTCTCAGATCTATGTTTTCTAAGCGAGGTCCTTGCTTTATTTCGCTCCATTTTTGCGGTTACTCCATTTGGGTTCTTCGGTTTGTTTAGGGTTTGATGTATGCTCAGATCTGACTCCTTTTGGTGGCTGTTGATGTATTTTGCTATCTAGTGGGGGTTGTGCTAGAACTTTGAGGTCCTATCCTTGGGCATGCAGTGTGGTTCCGTTACCTTGAGGTCCATGGAGTGGGCGTGCAGTTCCTGGTCTTACTGTTGCTGGTGGGGGTCTTCATCGTCGTTGCTGTTTTTTGGTTTTGCTGATATGCAGGTTTACATACCTCTTTGACCTGGTCCATTCGGCCACCAGGGTTTGTTTGGATTTACTGTTTGGAGTTTTGTTCTGTGACAGACTCTCTTGTACCAGGTTACTCTCTTGTACCAGGTTTCCGTACTATTAGGGGTTTCTATCAACTCCTGTCTTTTCTTTTTGGCTCTCCATCTAGTTACTTTATGTCCCTTTGGGATTTTCTACCCAAGATTGGGTTGTGCTTTTGGCACCTACAAAATGTAATTTGGTTCTCTTTGGATGAATAGAATTACGCTTTTTTCCGAGGAAAAAAAAACTGTTATTTATTTCATCCTTAAGCCGTATAAAAAATGCAATTTAAACAACAAAAAAATGTAATTTCGTGCAGATTTATATCCTGAGATTTCGACAAGGGAAAAAACTGACAACTTAACTTCTTGTCAGCTGACATTAAGCATTTCCTTTCTTCGCTTAGTTGCATTGGTGTTTTTATGTTAAGCATTATGGTGTGGAATACATTCGGTTTAGAGAGTTTGAACAAACTACTAGAAAATAGGATCTAAGTCCTAAATAAACACACAATCCAAACTGCCTAACTAATAGGTTCTCCATTATTTCCAAGTCTCCCCCTTAATGGAGAAAGGGTTGACTTCCACACTTAACATCTCTCTAAACAATTCAAATTTTATTTTCCCAAGGGGCTTAGTGAAGATATCAACAACATTTTCACAAGTATTACAATACAATAAAGCAACATCATTAGATTGCATCTTCTCTCGAACAAAATGAAACTGAGCATCAACATGCTTTGTTCTTGCACGATAAACATGATTATTTGCCAACTTGATTGAGCTCTGGTTATCACATCTGATCACTGTAGCTTTCCTTTGTTCTTCTCCAACATCTCGAAGAAGTATTCTCAACCAAACAACTTCACAAGTTGCTACACACAAAGCTTTATATTCTGCCTCAGTAGATGACAAAGATACACTAGGTTGCTTCTTACTGCTCCATGAAACAATCTCGGATCCAATACTAAAAGCATAACCTGTAGTAGATCTCCAATCATCTAGATTGCCAACCCAATCTAAATCTGAGGAACCTATCAGCTCAACATCAAATGAATCAGTGAATTTAATACCATAATCAAGTGTTCCTTTAAGATACTTGAGTACCCATTTCACTGCATTCCATTGGCTTTCTAGAGGTCTTGCCATAAACTGACTTAACACACTAACAAAATATGCCATGTCAGGATTGGTTGTAGTGAGATAATTCAAGCTTCCTGTTATCCCCTATCCTAGGGATAACTAAGGATATCATGTCTCTCGAGGCCCACAAGTCCTAGACATGGAGTGCTTAGAGCCAGACGACTTGAGTATGGCCCCAGAGGGCCCATATTTTCTTCAGTGCAACCCATCTATCAACAACAACAACATCCATCCCACCAGCTTGGTCCTGAAGTAGCAGTAAGTCTTGCTCCACGAGGTAATGAGTCCGGGTATCATGGTATGTATCACTCTGATTTTTGAAGCACTTGAATATGTTGCATTTAATTCTCCTTCATTTCATAACATTTACTTGGAAATTATGCTCTTTAACTTGTTCATACCTGGGAGGGTGACATAATGCCCTAGTAAGCTGGTTCCCCTTTAGGATGAATTGCCACTGGGTGGGTCTATGAAAGGTCATCGTCCATTCCCTCCATACTTACCACTTTCCATCATTATTCCTCTCATCTTCCCTTACATTTGTTCGGGCATTGGATTTGCCACACTAGGAAGGGTTGTACCTTGCCTTGTGGGAAGAAGGGGCTAAAGGCCGAGAGGGTAAAAGTAGCTGGCAAGAGTTAAAATCCAAAATGAAACTTTTGAGATGTTTCACCCAAGGATTCCCAAGAAAGCAACAAAAGGCTTCTCAGTAAGAAAAGGGGACCCGTAAGATAAAACAAAGCTCCAGGTACTAGTTGGTGGATGGGAGGTCTCATTGTAATACCCCAAGGCCGAGCCCCTTGTGAAATGTAATGATGTTTATAGGCTGGTGAGCCAAGTAATTATAAGCTGGTAGGATTATGTGTTATTAGGCCGAAGAGCCTAGATGCTAAGGCCAACGGGCTTGATTTTGTATATGTAATTATGCAGAATATTAATAAAATACATCGCTCCGTGTAGACTGACCACAAAGAAAGAGTTATGGGGGACTATGCTCCACTAGGTAGAGAAAGGGATGGGGCTGAGAGGCTAGGAAAGAGGGGCTAATCTTGAGGGCTTAACCCAAGGGAATATTATAATGTATTCCTGAAAAAATACTAAAGTTGGGAAGTAAACCCAATTATCATGGAGAGCCAAGTGTCGCCCAGGACGCATGCAGATTTATGTGGGAATTCCCACCGTTGTTGGAAGGGGGGTTCACGAACCATTCTGGCCACCATCTTGAGGAGTGCGCTCTCACCATTGCAACTCTCTCATGATCCTGCATACTAACCATTCTCACTATATTTTCTGGATCGCTCTCAACATTCAGATGAGTTTGGCCATTTAGTTTCCCATGAGTTCATCCTCAACGTTCCGACCATCCCTCGTGCAGGTTCACACACACACTGAACAAGCACGCAGCCAGAGCCTTTTCCACCATTGTGAACCTCTGTAATTTGTTGAGTCGTCCCCTTGCCTTACCTGATTTGGGGTTGTGGATTGAGAGAGGCGGGTTGTCAGGCCTGTGGTTGAAGAGGCAGGTTGTCAGTCCTGTGAGAAACTCTCCCAGGTGAGAGAGTTTGCTGGGGAAGTGATTTCTCCTGGAGGGAGTCCATCACCAGCTACAAAGCTCTGAGAATTCTTGATCCGACCAGTTGCCAAAGCCCTAGAAGGGAAGTGGAGCAGCTGATGGACTGTGGAACAATGAAGGTGCATATTCCTGGGGTGGGACAGGCATGTGGGGAATGAGAGTTCGTGAGTAGTGGGCGTAAGTAGGCTCCTTGGAGAGAATCCTTTCAGTTGCACTGTGCAGTTCCCGTAGCCTCAACCTAGTCTAGGATTCCTTTTCCCTGGGTGGAGTTTAGTCCTAGCTCGGGGGCGACCCACTGCTGAGCGTGATGAGCAGCATGGTCTAAGGCTGGGAGGTTCGTGGAAGCTCTGTACGCAGTTGGTGGTCATCTATTAAAAGATAAGTACCAAATCTTTGTTCTCTGTATGATGTGTATCTTGTACATGTGTTATAATGTTATCAAAATTGTTTGTGTTATTGTGTGTATGTATTTACTGTCGCTTCCACATGAATATGTGTATGAACAAAGTGTCATGTCTGTGTAAAATTTCATCATATGTATATCTGTATATCGGAGTTTGTTTTTCTCTGTGGCATTTCCCGACTTGTGGGTTGGTTGGGGATGCTACAAAATGGCATCAGAGCGTTATTTGGAGTAGCATAGCTCGACCTAGGTGGCTCGAGGTGTTACAAAATGGTATCAGAGCCATGGTTTCGACACTGAGCCTGGATGGGCCATGTTAGTGGAAGTTGAAACAAAGGTTTCAGAGTGAATTGTTGTCGAAATGGACAAAATGCAAGTTCAGAGCCCATGATTTCAACACTGAACCTGGATTGGTCAAGAAGGAGGAATTTGGAGTAAAAATTCCAGAGAGAATTGATGTATATAGTGCCATAAGGGCATTAATAGAACACTTGGACTGTGTTCAGAAGCTCAAGAGGTATGGCAGTTTGATAAACCATGAAAGACATGGTATTGGGCCGCATAGTTAAATTGGGCCGTTGGATCTGTTCAGAGAGGGAGCATATCCCTCACAACCTTCAGATCTGGAGAAAAGTGCATGTGTGTCAACTCTTAAGTACTTCAGACTTCACGACTTCGACGAAGTTTACGTGTTATAGAGCAGAAAGGGCCGAACCCGAAGTTTTGAAGTCCCAGAAGGATCTACACCGTAGATTTGATGAGAAGTGCTTGACCGTTGGTTTTGACCAAGGATATATCGGAGCCGTAGATCAAGCCAAGGGCAAGTGGTAAGGCGCAACGGTGAGGAAAGCAGATTTGTGCGCGGGTGGTTGTGAACCGTAGATCTCACAGTGGTGTAGACTTCGACACTCGAGAGAATCAAGGTATGCTAGTGTGAAAGCTCCCGAAGCCCGAAGTCCCGAAGTCTGGAGTTGATACGGATCGTCCATCAAAAGGGAAGCGTGTCAGAAGATCAGCTTGTTCAGGAGTTCGACGTTTGGGAGAATTGGAGTGTGCTAGAGTGAAAAGTCCCGAAGCCTGAAGTCCGAAGCCGAAGAACAGAAGTGCCGTGGCATGGTGAAGTCGCCTGTGGTGATGTGGACCTTCCCTAGACATGCCACATGCCACCACCTTAATTGATGACATATGTACTAAGTGGACCCCAGGAAGATAAAGTAGTGCGGAAGTTCGGAGTTTAGAAGATTTGAGGAATGCAAGTGTAAAATCTATGAAGCCCGAAGTCCCGAAGTGATGTGGTCGCTGACATCACCAGGGATGACGTAGAAACATGGTATGTGTGCCACATGTCAGTGAGTTAAGAACCTTTGGAGGACATAAATGCCAATTAGAGCGCAACATGTGTCAACTGTCATAATGGGCCACATGTCTGCTTCTAGTATTTCGCCACGTGCCACTCTTCTTGAGCATGGGTAGTGGGGCCCAAATGAATACATAAAGTAGTTAAAACCTTGGCGAAGAAGTTAACTAGACCGGGCCCACGATAACTTGACCCTAGTAGACGCGTGGCGCCAGATAGTGAAGTCCGAAGACTTGGTACTCCGGAGGAAAGATGTGACATATAGCATTGAGTAGAGAACTACCGAAGGGTTGGAGTTAATCTCAACTATTGATCAGGAAACAACACTTGGAAATAGATGCAAAAGTCTAGAGACTTGGCACTCTAGAAAGATTGAGAGTATGGACAGTCCAAAACTCCCGAAGCCCGAAGTTTCGTAGTAAATAACAACCGTTGGATGCTGGGTATCCATGGACCGTTGATCCACCCCACTTTGCGAGTTCGCCAATGTGACACTCCAGAAGTTTAGTTGTGAGGTGCGGAAAGGGAAACCTTCGAAGCTCCGGAGCCCCGAAGTTTCAAGGCTCCGGATAAGCGTCCAACTAATAGCACTTGGTCACAGCCGTGGTCACATGCGAATTAAGGGCTGAAGAAAAAGGGTTGGTGCCCGAAAATTGTTGCAGAACAAAGCAGGGCTTAGAGATAGAATCCTGATGGGTTCTTGATCGACCAAGACCCGCATAAAATGGAGTTAGATATTACTTTTTTGAACCATATTGGTTTATGTTATTTTAGAAAATTATTAAGTCTAATAGCCTGACAAAAATTCGGTTGACTGCACATTTTGCAGAGTTAACAATTGTGAGAACCAGACCGAATTGTCACATAGTGCAGAGAAATGGAGGAGGCACAAGATGCTTACAATTCGGAGAATGAAGTTAGAGAAATGGATGTCCATTTGGGAGTTGAAGGGACAAACTCCAACGGGCATGGAGAAGAAATCGATAAATAAGTGAGCATGATGAAAATCATTAAGAAATTGCAAAAATATGTCCAAATTCACCAGGAAGATAACAAAAGGCTTATGAGAGCCAGGGAGAAACAGAGGGACTTCAATATGAAGCTGATGCGGAGCCTGGAAATAATTGAAAAGAATTTGGATAAGGAAAGTGGATCCAGTAAATTAGGAAGTCATGGGACCCTTGACGAGGAAAGAAAAGGAAGAAGTAGTAGCAGACATCACTAACACTCCCAAAAGCATTCCCATAGGAGAGAACATAGTAGCTCAAGTCCATCCCCTATCAGGAACATAGGAGGTCTGGGGTGGATGAGTTGAAAGGATAAATAAATAAGATCAAACCTCCTACTTTTGACGGAGAACATAAAAATGATGAATATGTTGAGACATGGCTGCTAGGCATGAGGAGTACTTCCAATTGCATAACTATTCTTCTCATACAGAGGGAATAATTTCCATCTACCAACTTAAAGGAAAGACATCCATGTGGTGGGATTAGTTGGTGCAAGTACAACACCTCAGGGAGAAAAATGTGACTTGGAAGGATTTCAAGAGCCATTTTGAGAAGAAATACCTGACCAAGAAGTATTATGACAGAAAGATGAACGAGTTATTTGAACTTAAATTGGGCAGCATGGATATTGATGAATACAAAAAGAGATTCTTAGAGCTGCTGAGGTATGTCTCATTCATCAAGGACGAGACAATGAAGATTCAGAGGTACCTGAGTGGGCTGCCATCTTTCATCAGTGATAAAATCCAATATGATGATCCCAAGACTCTAGAAGAAACTATAAGGAGAGCAAAATGGCTGAGGTAGGCGGACAAAGGTCAAGGCAGACACCCATTCAATGTTGGGGCTATAAGGGAGACCACAAGTATAGAGATTGTCCTCACAAAAATGACAAGGTGAGATTTGTTCACCATGTTTAGCAAGCATGAATAATGGAGGACATGGGCAGAAGAGTACCAAGGATCTATGCATCCCTGGACAACAAGCAAGTTGAGTTTCAATCTCACATGATTGAAGTTGAAGGTATGATCAATAACCATGCCTTTACTATTTTAATTGATTCAGGGGATTGTCATAGCTATGCAGATCCCAAGGTCGTGGAAAGATTGCTTTTACCAAGAAGCAAGCATGAGAAATCTTGGCTAATACAACTGGCTACAGGAGACAAGATAAAGGTTGTTGAATTGGTTAAATCGTGTCCAGTGGGCATGAATGGACTAAGTACCAAGGAAGATTTGAATATCTTGCCTTTGGGATCATATGATTGCCTAATTGGTATGGATTGGTTGGACTAACACCATGCCATATTAGAATTCCATAACAAGACATTCACTTGCATGGATGAGGAAGGGAACTAGAGAACAATCCAAGGAATTCCCAGGGCAGTTACTGTCAGAGAAATATCAGTAATGCAGCTGAAGAAGTGTTACAGAAAGGGTTGTCAAATATTTGCAGCCCATATGGAAGAAGCATCTAAGGACAGGGTGCCAAATCTGAAGGATCATCCAATCTTGGAAGATTTTGAAGATGTGTTCAAGGAGGTACCAAGACTACCCCCAAAGAGAGATATTGATTTCTCTATTAATTTAATGCCTGGAGTAGCTCCAGTATCAAAGACTCCCTACAGAATGAGTACACCAGAGCCGAAGGAGTTGCAAATGCAGCTTGAAGAACTTCTGAAGAAGGGGTATATAAGCCCAAGTGTGTCACCTTGGGGTGCCCCAGTCGTTTTCGTGAAGAAGAAAGATGGGACAATGAGATTGTGCATCGATTTCAGATAGTTGAACAAAGTGACTATAAAGAACAAGTATCCTTTGCCAAGGATTGATGATCTCTTTGATCAGTTGAAGGATGCAAAGATATTCTCAAAGATTGATCTCAGGTCAAGATATCATCAGGTAAGGATTAAAGAGGAAGACATTAGCAAGACTGCCTTCAGGACAAGGTATGGTCACTATGAGTTCACAATGGTGCCATTTGGGTTATCAAATGTGCCAGCTGTTTTTATGTCCTTAATGAATGGCATTTTCCGAGAATATTTGGACAAGTTTGTCATTGTCTTTCTGGATGACATCCTTGTATATTCCAAGTCGGAAGAAGAGCATGGGCATCATTTGAGAATGGTGTTGCAAGTGCTAAGAGAGCATCAAATGTATGACAAATTGAGCAAGTGCTCATTTTATCAAAACATAATTCACTATTTGGGGCATATCATATTTGAAGAAGGGATAGCAGTGGACCCTAAAAATATTGAGGCCATTAAAGGGTGGACAACATCTAAGAATGTGACAAAAGTCAGATCCTTCATGGGTCTAGCTGGCTACTACAGAAGGTTCATTGCAGGGTTTTCGAGAATAGCTCACCCCATCACTTCCTTGCAAAGGAAGGGGAAAATGTTTCAATGGACAAAAGAATGTGAAAAGAGATTCCAACAATTGAAGCAACTGTTAACCAGTGCTCCAATTCTGAAGATTGCAGATCCGAATGAAGATTTTGTGGTTTGCACAGATGCATGCAAAGAAGGACTGGGTGGAGTCCTTAGTCAGAAAGGATTTGTGATATGTTTCGAGTACAGAAAATTGAAAGAGCATGAAAGGCTCTATACGACTCATTATTTGGAGTTGGAAGCCATAGTGCATGCTTTGAAGAAGTGGAGGCACTACATCATGGGAAAGAGGTTTGAGCCGAGGAAAGACCATAACGGTCTGAAGTGTTTGTTTGATCAGCTTACTTTGAATGCTAGGCATAGTAGATGGTTGGAACTCCTCTGTGAGTATGACATTGATATCAAGCTTATCGAAGGAAAAGTGAACAAAGTGGCTTATGCACTCAGCAGGAGAGTGCATGAACTGCATGCTACAACCATTAGCATGTATCAGACAGATCTTAAGGACATAATTTCTGAGGCTGCAAAAGTTGATTTGTAGTACATGGAATTGGTAACAAAATTGCAACAAGGTAAAATGCAACAGAAAGTTGAAAATTATGAATTGGGAATTGATGGAATTATCTTGTACAAAAATAGATTTTATGTACCCAATTCTCTTTAATAGAGAAGTGTGATTTAAAAAGAAATGCACAATTTACTTTATGCAGGACACCCATGATATCAGAAAACAGTTTCAGCAGTCAAGAGACAATATTATTGGCCGAGCATGAAGACGGATATTGATGAATACATAGCTAAATGATTGGAGTGTCAAAGGGTTAAGGATGAGCATAGACAGCCATCGGGGTTGTTGCAACCATTACCCATTCCTCAGGGGAAGTGGGAAGTGGTGACAATGGATTTCATCACAGGATTGTCTAGAACAAGAAAGCAACATGGTGCAATCATGGTGGTGGTGGACAAGCTTACTAAAGCTGTTCATTTCATTCCTATGAAGGTTACTCACAAGGAAACCAATGTTGTTGATATTTATATGAGAGAAGTAGCACACTTGCATGGCATACCCAAGACAATTGTGTCTGACAGAGACCCAAAGTTTACCTCAAAGTTTTGGAAGGGGTTATTCAAGGGGTTTGGAACAAATCTAAACTTCAACACAACCTATCATCCCGAGTCGGATGGGAAAACAGAAAAGGTGAACCAAGTGATAGAGGATATGCTAATGATGTATGTGATGGACAAACCTTCTAAATGGGAAGATTATCTACACTTGGTAGAATTTTCCTACAACAATGGGTATCAAACATCACTGAAGATGAGCTCGTTCGAAGCACTTTATGGCAGAAAGTGCAACACCCCAGTAGGATGGGACAACCCAACTGATAGAGCAGTGGTTGGGCTAGAGTTGCTCAAGGAAATGGAAGAGAAAATGCTGAAGATTAAACAGAATTTGAAGGCCGCCAAAGACAGGCAGAAAAGTTGTGCTGACAAGAACAAAACTTACGAAGAATTTAAAGTGGGTGATCATATTTTCTTGAAGGTGAAAGCCAACAAAATTTCCTTGAAGTTGGGAAGTTGTTCCAAGTTGGCAGCCAGATATTGTGGGTCATTTGAAATTCTAGAGAGGATTGGTCCAATAGCTTATATGATTGCATTGCCTGCATCTATGTCTATACATAATGTATTTCATGTGTCATTGCTTAAGAAATATATACTTGATACTAATCATGTGATTGATTGGAATGTGATTCAGGTGGAGCAAGAAAGCGCTTTTCAAGTGCAACCGATACGCATTTTGGACTAGAAAATCAAACATCTCCAGAATCGAGCCATAGAGATTGTAAAGGTCTAATGGACCTGGTACGGTCCTAAGGACACAACATGGGAGCATGAAGATGCCATGCAGGCAAAATACCCGCATTTTTTTGAAGATTTTGAAAATCTTGTTGATGTTATGTGAATGAGTTGCACCGAGGATCGTGCAAAAATAAGGGGAGGGGATTGTAATACCCCAAGGCCGAGCCCCTTGTCAAATGTAATGATGTTTATAAGCTGGTGAGCCAAGTAATTATAAGCTGGTAGGGTTATGTGTTATTAGGGCGGAGAGCCTAGATGCTAAGGCCAATGGGCCTGATTTTGTATATGTAATTATGCAGAATATTAATAAAATACATCGTTGCGTGTAGACCGACCACGAAGAAAGAGTTATAGGGGACCAAGCTCCACTAGGTATGGAAAGGGATGGGGCTAAGAGGCTAGGAAAGAGGGGCTAAGCTTGAGGGCTTAACCCAAGGGAATATTATAATGTGTTCCTGAAAAAATACTAAAGTTGGGAAATAAACCCAATTATCCTAAGTTCCTTTGAGGAGAGGAACAAACTCCAAGTGGAGAGGAATGTGCTCCTGGAGAGCCAAGTGTTGCCTTGGACACATGCATATTTATGTGGGAATTCCCACCGTTGTTGGAAGGGGGGTTCATGAACCATTCTAGCCACCATCCTGAGGAGTTCGCTCTCACCATTGCAACTCTCTCATGATCCTGCATACTGACCATTCTCACTATATTTTATGGATAGCTCTTAGCATTCAGACGAGTTTGGCCATTTAGTTTCCCACGATTTCATCCTCAACATTCCGACCATCCCTCGTGCAGGTTCACGCACACACTGAACAAGCATGCAACCAGAGCATTTTCCACTGTTGTGAACCTCTGTAATTTGCTGAGTCGTCCCCTTGCCTTACCCGATTTGGGGTTGTTGTGGATTTAGAAAGGCGGGTTGTTATGCCCGTGGTTGAAGAGGTGGGTTGTTAGGCCCATGGTTGAAGAGGCAGGTTGTCAGGCCTGTGAGAAACTCTCCCAGGTGAGAGAGTTTGTTGGGGAAATGATCTCTCTTTGAGGGAGTCCAGCACCAGCTATGGAGCTCTGAGAATTCCTGATCTGGCCTGTTGTCGAAGCCATGGAAGGGAAGTGGAGCAGCCGATGGACTGTGGAACAGTGAAGGTGCATATTCTTGGGGTGGGACACGCATGTGGGGAATGAGATTTTGTGAGTAGTGGGCGTAAGTAGGCTCCTTGGAGAGAATCCTTCTAGTTGCACTGTGCAGTTCTCGTAGCCTCAACCTAGTCTAGGATTCATTTTCCCTGGGTGGAGTTTAGTCCCAACTCGGGGGTGACCCACTGCTGAACGTGATGAACAACGTGGTCTAAGGCTGGGAGTTCGTGGAATGTCTGCACACAGTTGGTGGTCATCTATTAAAAGATAAGTACCAAATCTTTGTTCTCTGTAAGATGTGTATCTTGTACATGTGTTATAATGTTATCATAATTGTCTGTGTTATAGCATGTATGTATTTACTGTCGCTTCCACATGAATATGTGTATGAACAAAATGTAATCTCTGTGTAAAATTTCATCATATGTATATATGTATATCGAAGTTTGTTTTTCTCTTTAATGTTGCTCGGCCTGTGGGTTGGCTGGGGACGTTACAAAATGGTATCAGAGCGTTATTTGGAGTAGCATGGCCCGACCTAAGTGGTCGAGGGTGTTACACTCATCATGAAACGACCTATTAGGTCCATGGGCAAGTAGCAGTATGACACTACCATCTATCTGGTCACCAAACCAGGGTAGTGGCTCTTGGTGGCATAGCGAAGAGAAAGGGGCTCTCATCATGAGACAACCTTCTTATTTCTGTGAAATGCTTGTGGGTAACATTGTCACCTCTGGTCACCAAACCAAGACAGTGTCCCCCCAGCTTTTCCCTTGAAAAGAAAAAAGACCAAAATCAGTAAGACTAAGAATAAGAGGCATTGAATGGTATAGGAAATAATGACATCCATGATAAGGTGCAACTCGCCCTATATAGAGGCACCCATAGGCAAGAACTACATTTCCCTGTTATCATTGCACCCTTTTCCCAAACGTTTCCCCTATGCCACTTCACACACACTGACATGACCTAGATTGGTTCTCACCTAGGAACACCCCAAACTTGAGGAGGATTAGCCCAATAGGACATCTTGAGACCTTCTCCAAACCTAACTTGTTAAACTGCATAATGTCTTTGAGCATTTGTTTGGGTAAAGGGGGGTTTGATGCACATGTTTTGGTAATTTGATTATTATATGTGATTGACATTGCTATGATACCCGTGACTTGTGAGTTCCTGGAGGGCGTACTTGTTGTTGCTACAGGAATTTGCCCGGTGGATAGGTACATATGGGGGAATGATTAGGTCAGATCTCCATGGGGCTGAAATACCAATAGGAGGATGTTGTGACCCCACCAAGGGGAAAGGGAAACCAGAGGCTTGCACCAGGAAAAAAGAAGGACATTGCATTAGGGACGCTCCGACAGACCTAGAACCGGGGGGGTTTTGCCTTTCCCCTTGGACGTTGAGCCTTGAGGGCACATAATGTCATCATGTTGACCTTGACGTCATCCAGAGCTGGGGTTTGCAGTTATGAGGGAAGTTGTGTGCTTGTTGGCATGTGTGGCATCATCCAAGGCCTTTGGAGGCCAAACGTCCTGCTTCTGGATCCCAACGTTCCACCTTGAGAGCTCAACGTCACCCTAGAAGGGCATGATGTCACCTCTAAAAGTGATTTTAGGGTTTAATTAATTACATTTATGTAAAAAATGGATTTTTGATGTAATTAGGCCATGTCGGCCTTTTGATGACATAATTTTAATTAAAGGTCATAGTTATTGTATAAATAGAGACAAAGTTATCTCATTTTTTCATCATCACTCATCACACAAGTCGTGAAGTATGAAATTTGCACTCTTTTCAAGGGTTATTGGCTGAAAGTTTAGGCGCACTTCCTGGAGGAGGCTATTTTTGGTGTTTATTGGCTATTTTCATGGCGGAGGATCTTCAACTAGGGTTTAAGCTTGATTATTCTTGGTGAAGTAATTAGAAAATATGCATTAATTTATTGTGAATGAATGCTTATGGTGAATTTCACTTTTTCATGTCAAAGATTATGAAATTGCTTGCTTGAAACCCTAGGAGAAAGGAATAAGTTATTATCCTTTTCTTTATAATTTTATACTTGTTTAAATTTCTCAAAGAGCACCATATCTAGAAGTAGATACTAGATCCCTACCATTGTATCACTCTAGTAACCCTACTTCATTGCCTATTTCATATTTTATTTCAAATTGTATAAGGAAAAGAGAAATCGCTAGGGCCTAAGCTTCCTTACTTTCTAGCAATTATCTCTAGGACTTGGATGTTTGAGGCCTTGGGTTACCAACACCTCTCTCATCTTCTCCATCTCCTTTTACTAAGTATTATCATTTCCATTTTCCTCTAAGAGTTACTTATGTTATCATTGACTCCATTACCCTAAAAGGCACTAGTCTACTCACCACAAGTGATTGATTGACCAAACAACTTTCAAACCATCTTCCTTGGGGCATTTATTAACTTCTACTAACCCTAGATTATCCAAATTCACTAAATAAATTGTTGTTGTTGCAAAAGATAGATACAACCATTTAACAACAACAAATTGACCCTAAAAGTGACATTTTATGCTAGCTAGACATTGCTAAAATTGCTTGTGACTATCTAATATCTATTTTCCTAGTTAAAACTATTATTTCAAGTCTTTTCTCAAGCATTTTGAAGCATTATTATTGTGGATGTTACAAATTTATAATTGCTATTATAAACTATTATACTGCTGCAATTTTATATCAACTAGTCTATTTTTAAAGAATTCATTGTCTTATGAAGCATTACTATCATTTTGGTACTTGGAAGTGCCCTTTTTTCTCTTTGCTGTCTTATTCTGGGCAGGTACACAACATTACTCTTTTTCTTCATCTCTAATAAGACACAAAGAACCTTTTGACTAGAGTGACCTGTGAGATGGGAGGGAATTTATTATATCATTTTCCTTAGCCTTCTCAAAGCCTCAGGTCATTGGGGACATCTCCCCTGCAGTACTGTGATATACTCCTAAATAGAAAGGGGTTTCCTATTAAGGTGACCGTGATAGGTCACCCCCTGTTACGTCAATTCTCTATCAACTTGCCTTGGGATTTAGGCAAGTACAGATTGTGCGCTAACATTTTGGCGCTGTTGTCGGGGACATTGAGTCGATATTCCTCAACGACCCTTTTCCGGTAAGACTTTCCACTAAGGGTGATCCCTCATCCTTTTGATAATTTTAAGAAGATTATCTAGTGACTCCACAAATATCAGGGAGGTATACCAATCCTCCCAAGTCTTTTAGAAGAAAACCTTCTTGAGACTCTCCTATAGTAAAATCATTATTTAGAGGCAATCCTCCTTTGAACGCAATGTCTAACGCTCAGACCCAAACCCTTAATGCAAATCAAGTTAATAACCAGAGACAATGGCTATCAGAGATTTTTAAACCGTTATACATGACAAACATACCAGGATACCCTAGACAAATGCCCCCTAGGTATGAGAAATGGTTACCTAAATTCACTGGTAATGATGTAGTCAGTGGTGAGGATCATATGAGCAAATTCTAGGCCTTCCTTCAACTTCATCCTATCAGTGATGATGTTGAATATTTAGCTATGAAATTGTTCTTTTCTACCCTCTATGATGGCGCTAGACGATGGTACAATGGTCTCCTTGATGCTAGTATTACAACCATGGACAAGTTGGAGTAAGTGTTCTGCAAATGATGGAGTGTCAAGGAAGACCCCAACATGCTGCTAATAAGGCTGAATAACATCACAAAATCTTAGAATGAAACTGTTAGGGAATTTCATGATAAATTTGAAAGGTTGGTACAAAAGATCCCGGTGAGCTATCACCCCTCAAACAATTTCTTTCTCTTTCTTTACACTAAGGCCTTTACAAGACGAATAGGCTTTCTCCTCAGAGACAAAGCCCATAAAACAATCCAAGAATCCCAAGAGATGGCTACAAAGATTGAAGACAATCTATCATCATCTAAAGTTGAATATTTCTCTGCCTCAAGAGGCGAAATAGATGCGAAACCCAAAGTAGTCCATAATGACGAATCTACCTCAGATATTGGTGCTAGCTTGGCAAAGCTACAATTGATTGTAGATGGCATGGTAAAAACCCAATAATTAATGATTGATAGGATTGTCAACTTGGAAAGAGCTCAACAGAAAGCTCCTAGGGATCCTTACAAAGGGAAATTCCAGAGAGGGACTCAAGTTTTCAACCGAATAATGATCAAGAATTCCCTAATACTTTAGCCCCCACAAACATGGCAGAAGAAAACCCTTGGTGCTTGCAATGTAGAGACTCACATTGAGAACATGAATGTCCCTTGAACAATGGTGAACATGAACAAGTGAATATTATTGATCACACCATTGAGGGTCCACTATGTTTCCTTAATGTCACACTTAAAGAACATCTAGAAGGCATAAAGGAAGCAACTAGGAAGGCTAGTATGGAGGTGATAAATAATCTTGATCAAGAGTCGAGAGAAAAGATGAAAAGACAAGAATTCCAAGTTTATACTAGTCAAAAACGAATGAACCAACCTCTCTCTACTGGACCTATAACTTCTCAACCAAGACCTCCACCCATGAACATACTTCTTCCTAGAAATCCTCCCAAGACTGACAAGGTCGATTTGAATTTTGACTTTGAAGGTGCATTGGCCAAAATGCATGTGACCATTCCACTAAGGGAAGTTATTAAGGTTCCATCTATAAAAGAAAGGTTCGATTTTTTTTTCAAAGTATCAGATGAGCCAATGGACCCTCCTATCATGTTACAAGAAGACCATTTTAGGGTTCAATATGATGGACACCCACCTTTCTTCATGCCATTATTAGTGAATAACAAATGTCTTAACAATTGTATGCTTGATTCAAGAGCAGGTGCTAACATGATGTCTTTAAAGGTCATGGAGAAACTAGGCTTAAAGGCCACACAACCTTATAGGAATGTGTGTGGTTTTGAATCCAGGGCCATACCCACTCATGGGGTAGTTGAAAATGTTGAAGTATTCCTTGGTAAATATTCCGAGAGAGTGATCCATATGGATATTGTGGTGGTGGATGTCCTTGATGTGTGGGGGATGCTTTTGTCCTAGAAGTTTGCTGCAATGTCGGGAGGTACATTAGTGATGAATCTAACTTACATCAATGTACCTATGAAGGATGGGACAATAGAGTGCCTCCCAAATATGCCAAAGGCCAAGGTCCATGTGCAAGAAATTGACAGTAATGTTGAAACTGGTGTGACACATGAGCCGATCAAGGAAAACCTTCCTATATTTTCTCCAGAGGATTTACCTTTTGCTTCAGAGGAAGAGTTTGATAAGATACAATGGCCAAAGAAGGAAGAATATCAATAATTCCTAGATAAATACAAGGAAAAGGAAGTTGGAACTGTAAAATTATTGAAAAAAGGGGATGATGACATATTGATCAGACCAACCCAACAAGAAGTCTTCACAGTTGAATCCCACCCTCCTCCCTCGAAACAATATACTAGAGTTATAAAAGAAACAACCAAGTTTAGAGAAAAGGAGTATCAAGAGGGAGATACGGTCTGGATGTGGGACACAAAGAAAGGAGAGCCTACTAATGTTAAGGGGAATGCACAATTTTGGCTTGGATCTTTTAGATTCAGAATGAATTTAGTCAATGATGCCTACTATCTATCCATGTTGGAAGGAAGAAAACGTCCATTACCAGTTAGTGGACACCTCTTTAAACCCCATCATGGGGCAAAGACTTGACTTCACAGGTAAGTACAAATAAGTTAGGTAGGCATTTTGCATTCATTGTACATGTTAGGGTCCTATAATTATAGGCGAGTCGATATTTCAACTGCTGATTTGGCATCTCCCTCGTGATGATGAAGTCTGGTTCAGGTGATTCCGCTTCCTCCCTCCATTCTTGTAGCTCATTTCTCCATCACCCTGCTGCATCCTTCATCCGCTGCATCCTCTCCCCTTGTCCTTTGTCAGCCTCCATTATCCCGCCTTCCATCCCTGCATGAACAGACTTAGGATAAAGCAATAAAGTTAGTCTAAGTTAAAATGATTAATAAACCACTCCTTTAATAATCGATTAATTATTTATTGTTTATTAATTAATCAATTATTAATTAAGTTGAGGTATCTAGGTTAGTAACTAAGTTAAAAGTTAGGGTTAGTTTTAAATTTAAATAAAACAATTAAATTTAAAAAAGAAAATTACAAAAATCTATATAAAAACAAATAAATCAAATTAAAAAACATTAAAAAAACAAAGTAATAAAATATATTTAAAATAAACATAATATAATACATTAAAATAAAGTAAATAAATTAAATAACATATAAAATTAAAAATTAAAAAATATAATATAAAAAACATTTAAAAAACATAAAAAATAAAACATAAAACAAAAAATAAAAATAAAAATTAAAAAACAAATTAACCTAAGTCCTAACCTACGTACCCTCTACCCCATACACCCCCTCCACTCACGTCCCCTCACCTTACGTCACCCTTCCCCCACCTAACCTACACTACCCCACTCACCACCCACGTACACCCCCTCACGTCATGCACTCCTCATCCTCCACTAACCCATGCACACTCCCGCCTACATTATACTCCCGCACCCCTTTCCACTTACCATAAAATTAATCCACGCTCCGTATTCAATTCCGGACCCCCCCGTGAGTCC
>ML830586.1:9924-28213 GCA_009831015.1 Picea engelmannii | reverse complement strand
GTCCGGAATTTCGTTTCCCGCCAAAAACCACCTTTGCTCATTTTACCATTTTTTTTGCCTATGTTACCATGTCACCTTCCAGGCCGATTTTTGAGCAAACGGGGACGAATTTTAAAAATCCGAGAGAGGTTTTTGCTCAGCACAGGATGAAGAACAAAACCTCTCCCATTTTTTCCAACGGCATCACGAGCAAAGAGAGTCGAAGGCATCTTCGAGGCCTATTTTTCCATATTTGCCATTTTCCGTTTCAGTCCCGATCTTTCAGGAGCTGTCACGGCCAGCTGGGGACGAATTCGGCGAAACCGAAAGAGGGTTTTGTCCAACACATGTCCATATACAATAACCTCTTTCAGTTTTCGCCCAGGTGTCATATTTGAAGAGAGAATCACGTCTGAACGGACCCCTATTTCGCAGAAAAAACGGTCCATTTTTCATGACAAAAAACTTCGAATTTCGTGGGAGTGGTGGCTATTTTAGGCCGAGGGAGTTGAAACGACTCTCGGAAATTGTGGAGGAGACCTATACTATTTATTGAGATGATTTTAATGTAAAAGGGTTGGATCTTCACGCCCTATGGCTATCAAGCTGTAATTTGTTTTAATAGATCTGCCATTAATGAAAGAGGCTCTTTACAGGATTCCTGCGCATGTTCATTGGTGATGTGATTTCTCAGTTGAATGTTTTCTCGCCCTGTAACCACTTTGTTTTATGAATCTAATCTTTATGAATAGCGTTATGTCTCAGGATTTATCTCCGATACCCTGTTTCCGATTCAAGAGATTTAAATGTTTATCTTCTAAATATCTTCAATCAAGAGATTCTTAAGTGCTTGTTGGTTGGAGTTATTTCCTTATCTTTTCTTCTGATCATCATTTAAATTATTAAAGATCTAGTGAGTGTGTTATCTCGCCTTGTGAAGGATTTCTTCAGCATTTCTGGTTGTATCTCAAATTTTATTAATTACAGACCCCATAGCCCAATGGATGTGCAGTTTGTCTCAACCAACTTCAAAAACCCTTTACAACAAAACCCTTGTTCTTCATAACTATCCTAATATTTCTGCAAACAAAGCTATATTACACAGAGAGATCCCTCTCTGAGTCTTGGAGGGATAGATCCAAGACTCGAAGCAGTTCTGATGTTGCCTCTGTGATTGCCTTTCAGCCTTGGGCAAATTACAGAGTGCTAACATAATGGCGACTCCACTGGGGAACTTTCCCAGTATTACACTTCAAGCTCCAGATCTGATCACTGATGGTGGACAGTGACCAGACACCAGAAGGCTGAAATCATTCACCTGGCGACTCCAATCAACTCCAGACAGTGCCAGCTCGAAGACTCCACTGGAGGAAGAACCTGAGGCATGACCAAGCAGCCTAGAAAGACCAGGTATTCAAGCTCAAATTGCATTCAAGACATTTTTGGTTTTATTTGCAATCATGTCTTGTCTTTTTCTAAGCCTGGTTAGAAGTATGTTGTTGAAGAGTATTCTGACCATCAGTCAATTGATGAGCCTCAAGATATCATATTTCCCATTGTAGATTATGTACAGTCTCACACTCCTGTGCTCATCCCAGATGCACCTGTAGAAAGCCTAGTGAGACATAAGCCTCCTGCTTTGCCTCCTACTCCTGCTAAACCTATGGAGGTTTGTAAGCCCCTTGCTTCATCTCCTGTGCTTGCACAAGTCCCAGACCGATACAAGCCTCTAGATTTTCCTCCTATTCTCCATGACCTCTCTGTCAATTACATTAAAAATCTGCCTAGGTTTGATGGAGAAAATGAGAAGATCACTGTTGAAAAGCATGTTCAAAACCTTGAAGATTTCCTTGACCTTTATGAGGTTGAAGATGATGATGTCTACATCAGAATGTTTGCCCTGTCTCTGGGAGGAAAAGTCAAAGATTGGTTTAAGAACCTTCCAGCCACAAGCATCAGAAATTTTCAGCAGTTCGTGCAAGTTTTCTTGGATAGGTGGGTGGTCAGGGGAAATGTTTTCCTTATCCTAGAAGAGTATGAGCACTTGAAAAGAAAGCCAGGGGAGACAATACATCAGTTTTCAGCCAGATTCAATAAGGTATATCATGCAATACCTGCTGATATAAGGCCACCCCCAGGATCTGCCCACTTGCATTACCCAGATGCCTTCGATCCTGAGATGACATTTCGGTTAAGAGAAAGCAACACTACAAGTCTTGAAGAAATGCAGAAAATTGCAATTGATGTGGAAACCAACTTGCTGATCAAGAGGTCACAGTTGAAGGACAAAGAACGGAGCAGCTAAAATCATCAGAAGCTAAACTGGAGATTTTGGCCAGTGCCATGGAAGAGCTGATACAGAAGATTAACATAAAAGATGAGCTTGCTGTCCAAACACATCATGTTCCAGTGATTGCAGAGAAAGACACGGTCCCAGTCCCCAAACATTTTTCTGCTCATCCTGGGTATCATGGTTTGAATAATGATTCGTTCATGTATTCAATTCACGGCACAGTCAAAGATGAATCTCCATCTCGACTTATAGAGGGACAACCAGCTGATATGATGTGCATGTTTGACAACGTTCCTTACTTGGAATGTCCACCCAAGTGGGATCAGTATGATGATGATCATGAAGCTGAAATAGAGGTTGACTGTACAGAGAAATCAACAGCATGTCATTGGTAGGAAGAAGATCATTTACCGTTCAGATACGACTATCAGCCCTTGCACAACAGTCATGACAGCGATAAGGAATGTGCAGAAAATGTCAAAGTAAGTGAAGACACTTTGCCCTTATGTTGCTCATCTTGTCAATTTATGAAAAGAAACTCTAGGTCAGTTGTAAATAGTGAAGACAGAAATGTCTCTGATCAATCAATTGATGAAACCATTAAGGATATGGAGGTTGTTCTAAACCCAGTGTCGCAGCCCTTGACCTACATCGATCTTCAAATTCTTGATGATAGCTTAGAGCCTGAGGCAAATTCTGAGTTAATCCCAAAGAACTCTGTACCATTGTGTTTTAAATCATTTCAAGTTTTGAAGGAGACTCTTAGACAAGTGTTGAAGGATGAATATAGAAACAAGCAGGAAATTTCATTTGAGTCAATGCAGCAGTCTTGTCAGTTCTTTCAGGATCCAATAGCCGATCAGTTGGATGGTCTGTGTGGCCAAAATTATTCCTCATTCTCCAGTCATGAGACACAATGCTGTTATGATATTGACATGGTCAGGCAATCAGATTCTCTGTCTTTTGCAGCAGAGGCATCATTTCAAAAACCATCGGAGCATCCACAGTCAGATGAGGAAGTATCGAAAGACACAGAATGCATAGCTGAAAAATCGAGTCTTGATGCTGAGTTGTTTGAGGTCGAAAACCAAAATATGGGCCAAACCTATATTGATCCTGTAGCTGCCTATATGGAGAAATTTTTTAATACAGGATATTTTTCTGTTGCTGATGTTTTTCCTATTGTTTGGGTTGATCAAATCTTATGCAAGGGAAAGCAGGGTGGAAGTTACTCTCAAGCATGAGTAATAGACTCATTTCTGAGTTTCATCATGGACAGTGAAAGAACAGAGCCACTAAATCAACTGTTGGATTGGCTCCATTGGCATTTTTCCATTACCTAGCTGAGAAATGATCGCAGTAGGGTAGGTAGGTAGGAAAATGAATAAGCTCAGCATTCTGAGAATCTCTTTTTCAGCAGTGTTCATTTGATTTCATTTCAGTTGCAAGATCAAAACAAGTACAGGTGGCAGAATAAGGTTTTGGGATCAGCCCAATGGATAAAGCTCTGGTCTGCATGTTTAGAAGTCTGTGGTTCTTGACACCTCCTGAAAGAAGCCGCCATCCCCAGATGGAGCCACCTGTTAGGGTCCTATAATTATAGGCGAGTCGATATTTCGACTGCTGATTTGGCATCTCCCTCGTGATGATGAAGTCTAGCTCAGGTGATTCCTCTTCCTCCCTCCATTCTTGTAGCTCATTTCTCCATCACCCTGCTGCATCCTCTCCCCTTGTCCTTTGTTAGCCTCCATTATCCCGCCTTCCATCCCTGCATGAACAGACTTAGGATAAAGAAATAAAGTTAGTCTAAGTTAAAATGATTAATAAACCACTCCTTTAATAATCGATTAATTATTTATTGTTTATTAATTAATCAATTATTAATTAAGCCGAAGCGGCCCTCAGGTCCTTGCTGGAACCCTTGAAACAAATAACCCACTGGCCTTCAAAAGAACCCTGCCTACACGAAGAGGTGCTAGGCACATGTCCTCTCACAATACAACCGCACGATATGACCACGGGCCCAACTCTACCGGCACTTCGCACTTCGCAATTTGGGAAATCTGCGAGTAGTGCTTCCCCTTTCCTTTCAAAGCCCTGACACTCGAAAGCCGGTGACCCAGATCCAACGGTCCAGATCTGCCACAAATCGATGGCCCTAGCTGCTTGTCGGCGTTCTCCTTTTCGGGGATTCGAAAACGATGTGTGGGTCTTTCCTCCGGTGCCAAATTTCCCAAACCATACGTGCCCCGATCAACGGTTCATAGAGCATGTTAATCAACGAATTAGATCTAACCTTGATTTCGTGTATCAGGGTTTTGAAGGACAAGGCTCGACCTTGCTCCCCAATACAATGAATCCCAAACTCCCGAACTCAACGGACGACCTTGATTCCACTGGATCAACGACTCAGATCTCCTGTGAGTATTTCCTGCCGGATAAACCTCCGCCTAACTTCCTCGCGGTTTATCACGATCGGATGACCCCGATGATTTCGGCACTCTCCCTTGGAAGTGCTCCACCATTCAGTCTAGCCTCGATGAACCTTTTGAAAATTCTCCCAGACGTCAACCCATTTGAACTTAGAGTTCGCGCGACTCTAATCTCCACCTCCTTTCAAGCTATTCAAAGGTTCTAACCCTCCCGAGCTTAGATTTCTTTGTTGGCTTCTTGATTCAAAGAAACCCTGTGTGCACACTTAGCACAACTCTACGATAACCTTCAGTTATCCACGATGTTAACTCTGTGCGCTCCTCGCAATAGATATTCTCCAACCACTCTGTGGGATTGAAGAATTTCAATTCCTTCCTCAGCCTGCGCACTCCTTGCATGACTCTGTGCCTCAACCACAACTCTACTAATATAAGCCAATGTTACCCCCTGAGCTTTCTGAGATAAAAATAAGAACTCTGTCACGCACTCTATGCAGACCTTTCACTGCACTCCTTGCAGGAATTCTCAGGGAGAGAAACAATTGAAACTTATACTTCTACTCTCACAGGCTTCATATATTGACCATGAAATCACAAGCATACACATAGCATTGAAAGAAATGCATGACAGAGAAATATAAGAAAAATTGTAACATATCGTTCAAAAGATACAAACAATATTCATCACACGCCATGTAAATTGGATCAAATCATTCTTATATTAATCCAAAGCTTCTGTACATGGTTCAATAGCAACAACTATTCTTCATACAATCTCTAATCTTCTATCCCTCTCTTCTCTCCTAATCTTCTACATCAAATTACAATACTATCTAAGGATTACAAATGAGAGAGTCTTATTGAGTTTTTCCCTCTCTCTTCTCTTAGCTATCTTATCATAATTAAAAGCCACTTACTAAACATAAATTACAATAAATGCCTCCTTATCCGACAGATGAGAGCAATGCTCATAATCTGTATTACAATCCCCCAAAACATAAATGCAAATACATCCTTACTGATTTTTTCATTAATGCTTTCTCTTTCAAATTTGAAACGTCCTCAAAATGTGCGCTGGTGCATTTCCAACTGTTCTCACCCTTGTGCTTGCTTTGCTATCTTGCTTACGATGATCCTGCATCATACTCCCCTACTGAAAAAAAATTCATGGACTCCTGTCCATGAGCTCCTACACCGCCTGTCCACGTCTTTGGATATCCGATTCACTTTCCCAATTGACATCCTCAATCAGGTGTCCTTTCCATTTGACCAAATATTCAAAGTATGTCTTCCTTCAGGTCTTCTTTCCAACTCTTTGATCAATTATCTTTTCCATCTGTGGATTTTTAGATACAGGCAACTGTTTGATCCATTGAACTTCTTTCTGATCCGCATCTGTTCCTGCTCCATCAGCTCTGTAAGGATATAAATCTGCTATATTGAATATGAGCGATATTCCTACCCCATCTAGTAATTCGATTTCATAAGCATTTGTCTCAAACTTTTGCAAAATCTTACATGGTCCAATTTTCTTCATCTTCATCTTATTGTATGTTCCCCTTGGGAACCTTTCTTTTCTGAGATGCGCCAGAACCAAATCACCTACTTCAAGGTGAAGTTCTCTCCTGTGTTGATCTGCTTTGCGCTTGTATTCCTGGTTGGAATTCTTTAACTGCTCTTTGATTTTACTGTGGAGCTCCTGCATTCCTGCTGCAAAATCTTCAGTGCTAGCACTCCAGAATTCATTCTTCTCTAAGTCTTTCAACTCAGAGACTCCTCTTGGTTTCATTCCATATACTATCTGAAATGGGCTCTGTCCTGTACTCCTATTGGGTGAATCGTTATATGAAAATTCTGCCTGTGGCAGAACCTGATCCCACTGGCTGTGGTGTTCAACTACAAAACTCCTCAATAAGTCCCCCAAAATCCTATTCACTACCTTAGTCTATCCATCCATCCGAGGATGATATGTTGAGCTAAAAGATAAATTCGTCCCCAATTTCTTCCATATGGTCCTCCAGAAGTGACCAACAAATTTGGTATCTCGATCTGAAACGATACTCTTGGGTAAGTCGTGAAGTCTAACAACTTCTTTGAAAAACAGATTTGCAATATGAGTTGCATCACTGGTTTTCTGACATGGTATGAAATGTTCCATTTTTGAAAATCTATCGACTACCACAAATATGGAGTCACAATCCCTCTGTGTCCTCGGCAATCCTAACACAAAATCCATGCTTACCACATCCCACGACCTTTCTGGTACTAGCAACGGTTGATATAACCTTGTATTCTGTCTTTTCCCCTTTGCATGCTGATAAATTCTGCATCTGTTCATGAATTTCTTGACATTCGTCCTCATCCCTGGCCAATAGTATGAGCCATTAAGTTGTGTAAAAGTCTTATCATGGCCGAAATGTCCAACCAATCCCCCACTATGTTTTTTCTTCAAGAGGTTCTCTCTCATAGACACAATTGGTTTCCCCTGAACAATAGTCCATCCTGAATCAAGTATTTAGTCCATTGGCTTTTGTCTCTGAGAACTAGATTCTCACATGCTTCATAGGCTTCTTTAAAATCTGCATCATCTCTGTACATCTCCTTGAGATTGTCAAAACCTAAAGTTTTCACTCTAAACTCCTGCAGAATCAAACATTTCCTGCTCAATGCATTAACAACCTTGTTAGCAGTTCCATAAATATGCTTTATAACAAAAGTAAAATTCTTCATATATTCAACCCATTTTGCATGCTTCTGGTTCAATTTCTCCTGTCAAGTTACGAATTGTAAAGCATGGTTATCGCTATACAAGACAAACTCCTTTGGAACCAAGTAATGCCTCCATTTCTTCAGCGCTTATATGACTGCATAGAACTCTTTATCATACGTGGAATATTTTGTCTTGGTCTCGTTCAACTTCTCACTGAAGTATGCAATCAACTTGTTGTCTTGACTTAAGACCGCTCCAATCGCAAATCCACTTGCGTCGCACCTTACCTAAAACATTTTTCTGAAATCTGGCAGAATCAGAACTGTCTGTTCAGTTATCTTATCTTTCAACAACTTGCAACTTTTCTCCGCTTCTTCTATCCAATGAAAAGATTTGTGTCTTTTCTTGACTGTGTCCATCATTGGTGCACATATCCCACTGAAATTCCTGATGAACTTCCTGTAAAAACTAGCCAATCCATGGAAGATTTGAACTTCAAAGATACTGTTTGGCGATGGCCAATCTTTGATTACTCTTACCTTTTCCGGATCCATCTTTAACTCATTCACAGAGATCACGAAACCTAAGTAAATGAGTTCTGTCTTCATGAAAGACGACTTTCTCAGATTTATCAACAATTTCTCTTGCTGTAACCTCTTCATTACTACAGCTAAATGCTTCAGATGTTCTCCTCTAGTCTTACTGAAGATCAATATATCATCAAGATACACGATTACAAAATTCCCAACAAAATATTTCAAGACTTCGTTCATCAATCTCATAAAAGTATTGGGCGCATTCGTCAAACCAAACGACATGACAAGCCATTCATACAGTGCTTCATTTGTTTTGAATTTTGTCTTCCATTCATCACCTTTCCTCATTCTAATCTGGTGATATCCACTTTTCAAATCAATTTTTGAAAAAAAAAATTCTCCACTCAAGCAATCCATTAAGTCATCCATCCTGGGTAAAGGAAATCTATACATGATGGTAATCTTATTTATAGCTCTCGAGTCTGTACACATTCTCCAGCCACCATCTTTCTTCAGACTTAACACTGTAGGTACAACACATAGACTTAAGCTTTCTCTAATCAACCCTTTGTCCATCAAATCCTGAACTTGCTTCTTGACCTCTTCATTCTCCTGTGGCGTCAATCTATACACTGCTTTGTTTGGTAAGCTCTCTCCCGGTATAAGGTCAATGTGATGACTTATGCTCCTGATGGGCGACAATGAACAAGATAATTCGTCCACCACTATATCAACGAAATTCTCTAGCAGTTCCTGAATTTCCTCAGGTAGGTCATCCGTCAAAGTACTGGTCAGGATGACTCTAGGTTTTCTAACCACAACAAACTACATTTCTTCATCTTTATTGACTTCATCAAGAAGTTCCTTCCCACTCATGAGAAGTATAGTATTGCTTGTCTCTGTTTTCACCTCCTTGTCTTTAATTGGTAGCAACATATGCGTCCTACCATTCTTCTCCAAGGTGTAAGTGTTCTTCCTCCCATCATGAACAACATTCCTGTCATATTTCCATGGTCTCCCTAACAAAAGATGTCAGACATCCATGGGAATAACATCACATAAAATTTCATCCTTATATCCCCCTATCTTAAATTCAACTAAACATTGTTTAGTGACAGTTACCTGATGTCCCTTTTGTAACCACGAGACTTTGTATGAGCTCAGATGTGCAACAGTCTCCAATTCCAACTTCTCCACCATTTCCGTGGATACTAAATTATCTGTGCTTCCACTGTCCACTATTACCTTGCATACCCTGTCCTTGGTCTTGCAAGTAGTTCTAAACAAACTGTTTCTTTGGACTGGATTCTCTATCTCCTTCTTTGGTTTTAAGAGAATTTTCCTCATCATTAAGGATCTTCTGCCTTCTACATCTTCTGCCTCAACATTTCACTTCTGTGCTTTTGAAATGTGAGTTTCGCCTCCTCCATCTCTTTTTCTACCAGGACATTCAAAAGACTTGTGTCCGATTTTTCCACAGACAAAACACTTTACCTCACCTCCTCTACCTCTTCCTCGTGGAAAAGTGTTCCTGTCGACATCTTATCTTCCCTGTGAATTTCCTCCTCTTTCTGGGTGAGTATGAGGTTTCTTTTCTTCCTCCTTAGGCTTCTGTACTCTGTCCCGGGCAATTGCTTTGCCTTTGTTTTGATTTCTACCTCTGCCTCTTTGTCCTTGCTTTCGGGTCAACTTTTCTTTAGCCTTCAGGGCAATCTGATAAGCATCTTCCACATTTCTAATCATCACCTTACTCATTTCATCCTGAATGTCATAGCTCAGACCATTCATGTACCTGGCGACGTTCTCATCATCACTTTCTCGATGACCTGCTCTAATGTTTATCTTGTAGAACTCCTCAGTGTATTCCTTCATTGCCATTCCTTTCTGTCTCAAATTTTGCATTCTTTGAAATAGATTGATTTGGTAATCTCTGGGTATAAATTTGGCTTTCATCTTTGCAACCATTCTATCCCATCTTTTGATTTTTTGCTTGCCCTTGCAATGCCTGTCAGCCTGCAGTTCATCCCACCACAATCCTGCATGCCTTTTAAGTCTAGTGACATCATGTTTCACTTTCTTATCTTCCTTGAAATATTCATAGTCGAAGTATTTATCCAGGGCTCTAAACCAATCTAGTAGCTCTTCAACGTCTAAGTTGCCTTCATACATCAGAATGTCCATCTTTTCCCTAGCACCTATTCTTGCAACAACTCTGAATAGACGTTCTTCCTCAACATCCTCAACTACAACTTCTTCTTCGTCGAGCCTTACTTCATTTTCATTCTCGTATTCACTGACATCTCCAACATCAACTGTCCGTTTTTGCACTATCTCCATAGCATCTAGTCGAGCACAGAGTTTTCTCATTTCCCTCTCCACAGCTGGATCGGGAATTGGTCTATCATGACGTCTTCTGGGCGGCATTATTCAAATATGTTCCTCACTGAATTCAAATCACACCTTTCCTTTCGTCTCCTCTCACTACATAAACATATATTGTAGGCTTTGATACCACCTAACGCAGACCCCCTACCCTAAGGGGTCCGGCTGACCTCCCGGTCATGGATCTCCTGTTCTCCTTCAACAGAAGCGGCCCTTAGGTCCCTGCTGGAATCCTTGCAACAAATAACCCATGGGCCTTCAACAAAACCCCACATGCACGAAGAGGTGCTAGGCATGGGTCCTCTCCCAATACAACCGTGTGATATCACCGCGGGTCCAACTCTACCGGCACTTCGCACTTCGCAATTCAGGAATTCTATGAGTAGTGCTTCCCCTTTCCTTTCAAAGCCCCGACGCCCGAAATCCGGTGACCCAGATCCAACAGTCCATATCTGCCACAAACCGACGGCCCTGGATGCTTGTTGGCGTTCTCCTTTTTGGGGATTCGAAAATGATGTGTGGGCCTTTCCTCCGGTGCCAAATTTCCTGAACCGTACATGCCCTGATCAACGGTTCATAGAGCACGTTAATCAATGGCTTAGATCTAACCTTGATTTTGCATATCGAGGTTTTGAAGGACAAGGCTCGACCTTTCTCCCCAATACAACGAATCCCGAACTCCCAAACTCAATGAACGACCTTGATCCCACTGGATCAACGACTCAGATCTCCTGTGACTATTTCCCGCTGGATGAACATCCACCTAACTTCCTTGTGGCTTATCACGATCGGACGACCCCCATGATTTTAACACTCTCCCTTGGAAGTGCTCCACCTTTCACTCGAGCCTCGATGAACCTTTTGAAAGTTCTCCCAGACGTCAACCCGTCTGAACTTAGAGTTCACGCGACTATAATCTTCGCCTCCCTTCGAGCTATTCAAAGGTTCTAACCATCCTGAGCTTAGATTTCTTTGCTGGCTTCCAGATTCAAAGAACCCCTGCACACACACTTAGCACGGATCTGGAAATGTTTCTTTTACCAAGAACCAAGCATGAGAAATCTTGGCTAATACAACTGGCTACAGGAGACAAGATAAAGGTTGTTGAATTGGTTAAATTATGTCCAGTGGGCATGAATGGACTAAGTACCAAGGAAGATTTGAATATATTTCCTTTGGGATCATATGATTGCCTAATTGGTATGGATTGGTTGGACCAACACCATGCCATATTAGAATTCCATAACAAGACATTCACTTGCATGGATGAGGAAGGGAACCAGAGAACAGTCCAAGGAATTCCCATGGCAGTTACTGTCAGAGAAATATCATTAATGCAGCTGAAGAAGTGTTATAGAAAGGGCTGTCAAATATTTGCAGCCCATATGGAGGAAGCATCTAAGGACACGGTGCCAAATCTGAAGGATCATCCAGTCCTGGAAGATTTTGAAGATGTGTTCAAGGAGGTACCAAGACTACCCCCAAAGAGAGATATTGATTTCTCTATTAATTTAATGCATGGAGAAGCTCCAGTATCAAAGAATCCCTACAGAATGAGTACACTAGAGCTGAAGGAGTTGCAAATGCAGCTTGAAGAACTTCTGAAGAAGGGGTATATAAGCCCAAGTGTGTCACTTTGGGGTGCCCCAGTCATTTTCGTGAAGAAGAAAGATGGGACAATGAGATTGTGCATCGATTTCAGATAGTTGAACAAAGTGACTATAAAGAACAAGTATCATTTGCCAAGGATTGATGATCTCTTTGATCAGTTGAAGGATGCAAAGATATTCTCAAACATTGATTTCAGGTCAAGATATCATCAGGTAAGGATTAAAGAGGAAGACATTAGCAAGACCGCCTTCAGGACAAGGTATGGTCACTATGAGTTCACAGTGGTGCCATTTGGGTTATCAAATGTGCCAGCTGTTTTTATGTCCTTAATGAATGTCGTTTTCCGAGAATATTTGGACAAGTTTGTCATTGTCTTTCTGGATGACATCCTTGTATATTCCAAGTCGGAAGAAGAGCATGAGCATCATTTGAGAATGGTGTTGCAAGTGCTAAGAGAGCATCAACTGTATGACAAATTGAGCAAGTGCTCATTTTATCAAAACATAATTCACTATTTGGGGCATATCATATCTGAAGAAGGGATAGCAGTGGACCCTAAAAATATTGAGGCCATTAAAGGGTGGACAACACCAAAGAATGTGACAGAAGTCAGATTCTTCATGGGTCTAGCTGGCTATTACAAAAGGTTCATTGCAGGGTTTTCGAGAATAGATCACCCCATCACTTCCTTGCAAAGGAAGGGGAAAATGTTTCAATGGAAAAAAGAATGTGAAAAGAGATTCCAACAATTGAAGCAACTATTAACCAGTGCTCCAATTCTGAAGATTGCATATCCGAATGAAGATTTTGTGGTTTGCACAGACACATGCAAAGAAGCACTGGGTGGAGTCCTTAGTCAGAAAGGATTTGTGATATGTTTCGAGTACAGAAAATTGAAAGAGCATGAAAGGCTCTATACGACTCATGATTTGGAGTTGGAAGCCATAGTGCATGCTTTGAATAAGTGGAGGCACTACCTCATGGGAAAGAGGTTTGAGCTGAGGAAAGACCATAATGGTCTGAAGTGTTTGTTTGATCAACCTACTTTGAATGCTAGGCATAGTAGATGGTTGGAACTCCTCTGTGAGTATGACTTTGATATCAAGCATATCAAAGGAAAATAGAACAAAGTGGCTGATGCACTCAGCAGGAGAGTGCATGAACTGCATGCTACAACCATTAGCATGTATCAGACAGATCTTAAGGACATAATTTCTGAGGCTGCAAAAGTTGATTTGTAGTACATGGAATTGGTAACAAAATTGCAACAAGGTAAAATGCAGCAGAAAGTTGAAAATTATGAATTGGGAATTGATGGAATTATCTTGTACAGAAACAGATTTTATGTACCCAATTCTCTTGAATTGAGAAGTGTGATTTAAAAAGAAATGCACAATGTACCTTATGCAGGACACCCATGATATCAGAAAATAGTTTCAGCAGTCAAGAGACAATATTATTGGCCGAGCATGAAGAAGGATATTGATGAATACATAGCTAAATGATTGGAGTGTCAAAGGGTCAAGGATGAACATAGACACCCATCGGGGTTGTAGCAACCATTACCCATTCCTCAGGGGAAGTGGGAAGTGGTGACAATGGATTTCATCACAGGATTGTCTAGAAAAAGCAAGCAACATGGTGCAATCATGGTGGTGGTGGACAAGCTTACTAAAGCTGTTCATTTCATTCCTATGAAGGTTACTCACAAGGAAACCAATGTTGTTGATATTTATATGAGAGAAGTAGCACACTTGCATGGCATACCCAAGACAATTGTGTCTGACAGAGACCCAAAGTTTACCTCAAAGTTTTGGAAGGGGTTATTCAAGGGGTTTGGAACAAATATGAACTTCAACACAACCTATCATCCCGAGTCAGATGGGAAAACAGAAAAGGTGAACCAAGTGATAGAGGATATGCTAAGGATGTATGTGATGGACAAACCTTCTAAATGAGAATATTATCTACACTTGGTAGAATTTGCCTACAACAATGGGTATCAAGCATCACTGAAGATGAGCCCGTTCGAAGCACTTTATGGAAGAAAGTGCAACACCCCAGTAAGATGGGACAACCCAACTGATAGAGCAGTGGTTGGGCCAGAGTTGCTCAAGGAAATGGAAGAGAAAATGATGAAGATTAAACAGAATTTGAAGGCCACCCAAGACAGGGAGAAAAGCAATGCTGACAAGAACAATAGTCACAAAGAATTTAAAGTGGGTGATCATGTTTTCTTGAAGGTGAAAGCCAACAAAATTTCCTTGAAGTTGGGAAGTTGTTCCAAGTTGGCAGCTAGATATTGTGGGTCGTTTGAAATTATAGAGAGTATTGGTCCAATAGCTTATATGATTGCATTGCTTACATCTATGTCTATACATAATGTATTTCATGTGTCATTGCTTAAGAAATATATACTTGATACTAATCATGTGATTGATTGGAATGTGATTCAGGTGGAGCAAGAAAGCGCTTTTCAAGTGCAACCGGTACGCATTCTGGACCAGAAAATCAAACAGCTCCAGAATCGAGCCATAGGGATTGTAAAGGTCCAATGGACCTGGTACGGTCCTAAGGACACAACATGGGATCATGAAGATGCCATGCGGGCAAAATACCTGCATCTTTTTGAAGATTTTGAAAATCTTGTTGATGTTATGTGAATGAGTTGCACCGATGATAGTGAAAAAATAAGGGGAGGGGATTATAATACCCCAAGGCTGAGCCCCTTGTCAAATATAATGATGTTTATAGGTTGGTGAGCCAAGTAATTATAAGCTGGTAGGGTTATGTGTTATTAGGGCAAAGAGACTAGATGCTAAAGCCAATGGGCCTGATTTTGTATATGTAATTATGCAGAATATTAATAAAATACATCGTTGTGTGTAGACTGACCATGAAGAAAGAGTTACGGGGGACCAAGCTCCACTAGGTATGGAAAGGGATGGGGCTACGAGGCTAGGAAATAGGGGCTAAGCTTGAGGGCTTAACCCAAGGGAATATTATAATGTGTTCCTGAAAAAATACTAAAGGTGGGAAATAAACCCAATTATCCTAAGTTCCTTTGAGGAGAGGAACAAAATCCAAGTGGAGAGGAATGTGCTCCTGGAGAGCCAAGTGTTGCCCTAGACGCATGCATATTTATGTGGGAATTCCCACTGTTGTTGGAAGGGGGGTTCATGAACCATTCTAGCCACCATCCTGAGGAGTTCTCTCTCACCATTGCAACTCTCTCATGATCCTGCATACTGACCATTCTCACTATATTTTCTGGATAGCTCTTAGCATTCGGATGAGTTTGGCCATTTAGTTTCCCACGATTTCATCCTCAGCATTCCGACCATCCCTAGTGCAGATTCACGCACACACTGAACAAGCACGCAACCAGAGCATTTTCCACTGTTGTGAACCTATGCAATTTGCTGAGTCATCCCCTTGCCTTACCTGATTTGGGGTTGTTGTGGATTTAGAAAGGCAGGTTGTCATGCCTGTGGTTGAAGAGGTGGGTTGTTAGGCCCATGGTTGAAGAGGCAGGTTTTCAGGCCTGTGAGAAACTCTCCTAGGTGAGAGAGTTTGTTGGGGAAGTGATCTCTCCTTGAGGGAATCCAACACCAGCTATGGAGCTCTGAGAATTCCTGATTTGGCCTGTTGTCGAAGCCATGGAAGGGAAGTGGAGCAGCCGATGGACTGTGGAACAGTGAAGGTGCATATTCCTGGGGTGGGACACGCATGTGGGGAATGAGAGTTTGTGAGTAGTGGGAGTAAGTAGGCTCCTTGGAGAGAATCCTTCTAGTTTCTCTGTGTAGTTCCTGTAGCCTCAACCTAGTCTAGGATTCGTTTTCCCTGGGTGGAGTTTAGTCTCAGCTCGGGGGTGACCCACTGCTGAGCGTGATGAGCAATGTGGTCTAAGGCTGGGAGTTCGTGGAATGTCTGCACACAGTTGGTGGTCATCTATTAAAAGATAAGTACCAAATCTTTGTTCTCTGTATGATGTGTATCTTGTACATGTGTTATAATGTTATCATAATTGTCTGTGTTATAGCATCTATGTATTTACTGTCGCTTCCACATGAATATGGGTATGAAAAAAATGTAATGTCTGTGTAAAATTTCATCATATGTATATATGTATATCAGAGTTTGTTTTTCTCTTTAGTGTTGCTCGGCCTGTGGGTTGGTTGGGGACGTTACAAAATGGTATCAGAGCATTATTTGGAGTAGCATGGCCCGACCTAAGTGGTCGAGGGTGTTACACTCATCATGAAACGACCTATTAGGTCCATGGGCATGTAGCAGTATGACACTACCATCTATCTGGTCACCAAACCAGGGTAGTGGCTCTTGGTGGCATAGCGAAGAGAAAGGGGGTCTCATCATGAGACAACCTTCTCATTTCTGTGAAATGCTTGTGGGTAACATTGTCACCTCTGGTCACCAAGCCAGGACAATGTCCCCCAGATTTTCCCTTGAAAAGAAAAAAGACCAAAATCAATAAGACTAAGAATAAGAGGCATTGAATGGGATAGGAAATAATGACATCCATGATAAGGTGCAACTCGCCCTATATAGAGGCACCCATAGGCAAGAACTACATTTCCCTGTTATCATTGCACCCTTTTCCCAAACGTTTCACCTATGCCACTTCACACACACTTACATGACCTAGATTGGTTCTCACCTGGGAACACCCCAAACTTGAGAAGGATTAGCCCAATAGGACATCTTGAGACCTTCTCCAAACCTAACTTGTTAAACTGCATAACGTCTTTGAGCATTTGTCTGGGTAAAGGGGGGTTTGATGCACATGTTTTGGTAATTTGATTATTATATGTGATTGACATTGTTATGATACCTGTGACTTGTGAGTTCCTGGAGGGCGTACTTGTTGTTGCTACAGGACTTTGCCCGGTGGATAGGTACATATGGGAGAATGATTAGGTTAGACCTCCATGGGGCTGAAAGACCAACAGATGGATGTTGTGACCCCACCAAGGGGAAAGGGAAACCAGAGGCTTGCACTAGGAAAAAAGAAGGACATTGCATTAGGGACACTCCGACAGACATAGAACTCGGGGGGGTTTTGCCTTTCCACTTGGACGTTGAGCCTTGAGGGCACATGGTGTCATCATGTTGACCTTGATGTCATCCAGAGCTGGGGTTTGCAGTTATGAAGGAAGTTGTGTTCTTGTTGGCACGTGTAGCATCATCCAAGGCCTTTGGAGGCCAAACGTCTTGCTTCTAGAGCCCAACGTTCCACCTTGAGAGCTCAACGTCACCCTAGAAGGGCATGATGTCACCTCTAAAAGTGATTTTACGGTTTAATTAATTACATTTATGTAAAAAATGGATTTTTGATGTAATTAGGCCATGTTGGCCTTTTGATGACATAATTTTAATTAAAGGTCATAGTTATTGTATAAATAGAGACAAAGTTATCTCATTTTTTCATCATCACTCATCACACAAGTCGTGAAGTCTGAAATTTGCACTCTTTTCAAGGGTTATTGGCTGAAAGTTTAGGCACACTTCTTGGAGGAGGCTATTTTTGGTGTTTATTGGCTATTTTCATGGCGGAGGATCTTCAACTAGGGTTTAAGCTTGATTATTCTTGGTGAAGTAATTAGAAAATATGCATTAATTTATTGTGAATGAATGCTTATGGTGAATTTTACTTTTTCATGTCAAAGATTATGAAATTGCTTGCTTGAAACCCTAGGAGAAAGGAATAAATTATTATCCTTTTCTCTATAATTTTATACTTGTTTAAATTTCTCAAAGAGCACCATATCTAGAAGTAGATACTAGATCCCTACCATTGTATCACTCTAGTAACCCTACTTCGTTGCCTATTTCATATTTTATTTCAAATTGTATAAGGAAAAGAGAAATCGCTAGGGCCTAAGCTTCCTTACTTTCTAGCAATTATCTCTAGGACTTGGATGTTTGAGGCCTTGGGTTACCAACACCTCTCTCATATTCTCCATCTCCTTTTACTAAGTATTATCATTTCCATTTTCCTCTAAGAGTTGCTTATGTTATCATTGACTCCATTACCCTAAAAGGCACTAGTCTACTCACCACAAGTGATTGATTAACAACTTTCAAACCATCTTCCTTGGAGCATTTATTAACTTCTACTAACCCTAGATTATCCAAATTCACTAAATAAATTGTTGTTGTTGAAAAAAATAGATACAACCATCTAACAACAACAAATTGACCCTAAAAGTGACATTTTATGCTAGCTAGACATTGCTAAAATTGCTTGTGACTATCTAATATCTATTTTCCTAGTTAAAACTATTATTTCAAGTCTTTTCTCAAGCATTTTGAAGCATTATTATTG
>ML830585.1:34154-55895 GCA_009831015.1 Picea engelmannii | reverse complement strand
CGCAGGAGCCCCAATCCCAGTCATTATGGAAAATACATTTAAATTTCAGAGAATATGTGTTGAACTATATATTTTTTACAAATTCCAAGAGAGCTATTTTGGGGAATAATCTCAACTGTATTTTGTAACCCAGTTTATCTGAATATAAAATATTTGAGGTTGTTGTATGATGTTTTCCAATGTTTAATATTGTTTTTTTGAATTTTGTATATATTTTTTAAATTGACTCATTTGCCTGTACAACTATTGATAGATGAATTCAACTTCTTTCTACAAGAATTTAAGACACTCTTTGATCCATAGTAATATGCACGATAAGATTTTTTTCCCTTGTCCAGTACTTCGATTTCAATAAAAGCTACTCTATTCGCTCCTTACATTTTACATGGAAGAATAATTTGTGATATGACATAATTCTGTGGCACCCACCCTATACTTAAGAAAGAAATGGGTAGGCCCATCCTGCTTTCATTCTTCGGGGCCCCTGAAATAGAGTCAATGAATGAATCTATTTCAACATGGCAACTCAGGTGTTGACGTCATGTTCTTGTTTAATATTGTGCATATATTACAAATTCTTATATTTGAGAATATGCTTGCATATAAAAATGTTACTTTATATATATTTTTTGTCTATTGCTTATGTGTTTGAGCAAAATTTGCGAGTCGAAAACACCCTACAAATTGGAACATGGTTTACATTTGGACCACAAATAATCTATTAAGATAAATTAATATGAACACTATTCGAATAAATATAAACAAATTCTCTTTAAACTTGAACTTCACTTTGTCAACCTCCAAGTATATTACATAGCTGAGACTAAATGTTTGTTTCTCTCTTTCTTTTCCCTCCTCTATACTTACCCATTTTCCCCTTGTCTTCTTCCCCTCTATTATCCCTTTCTGGTTCTATACTTAGTCACATTTCTATGATCGTGGTTTCTCGGGTTGGTGAAATGGCAGATTCTCATATCCATCTATATCATCACATCATGAGCCCGATTGACCGTTTCCCCTTTCAATCCTTAACCAATTATCTGACCGCGGGGTCCCTAGTTACCGCTATCAAATTCTTATGCTCCGTGCTCCGTCATATTCATATTGCACCCAAAACTTCTGTGATCTACAATTCGACCCCAGACTCCTCCAATTTGCAAGCTTCAATATACCTGGGTTCACAAAAGTTTCAAACCATTTATCGCCCCCTTCCATCCTCACCACATTCACGCCCTTCCCAATGCACATTCATTATTCTTTTACTAGTGAAAACTCGCCACACAGGTTTGAAAAGATTGACATTAATAAACGAACAATAGATGTTGTTGTGTGAGATACTTACCCCTTTTCCCCTTTTCTTCTTCCCCTCTAGTATCCCTTTCTAGTTCTATACTTAGTCGTTGTTGGTAGCAGTCTGAAGTGGAAAGAAGGAGGATTGTGGGGAAAGAGAGCGTGCAAAAATGGAAGTAACAACTGGAGGGAAACACAACATATGCCCATGCAATAAAGCGTGCACAAGGAGAGCGACAACAGGAAGGAGGAGCAACACATGCACATGAGAGGAAGACCTAACATCAATAGGGTTAGGGTTTTGGTAATGTATTGTAGTGGCTAAAGAGACAAAAATGTATAAATACCGATACTGAGGTATTATAGAGGGTTTCAATACGTAGGTATCATAGGTTGGCGTTTTCCATTGTTCAGATTGTTGTTACATCATAGATATGTACGAGTCGATGCGAATCGTAATGGTGTTATGTACTATTTGTTAAGATGTTGAGAGAGAGGAGAAGAGAGAAGGAAGATATGAGGATTAGATCCCAGGCTGTGGAGCCTAGTGCGATCTAGTTCACCTCATATAGATCTTACCCATCCGAGGAGAATTGTAAGCGCATGATGTTGTATACGCAGAACTACCATAATAAAAGAGCCAAGAGCCAAATCTTTGTGGACATAGCCCAAGAGGGGGTGAACCACGATAACATCTGTGTAATGTGATGAATGCATGCATATATTTATCATATTTTCAGTAGTTATTTGTTATGCTTAATAAATGAATGAGTTATTCCATTGCATGTTTAATTGTTGTTGCGATATTGAGGGAATAAGTCGTGAATAATAGTAGGTTGCAATCACAAGTTATAATAATAAAAAGTCCAGAATACAGATCCCATATCTCGCGCTCAATCCTAGATTGTAAATGCATGAGTCTTACAACCATCCATTAAAGCTATCTCGGGTGAGACTAGGCGACCCATTCTGTGTGCTGCATTGCCTTCTGGTTTACCAGGAGGGCCGATAGTTTTAGAGGCTTTGTTGGAAACCTGAAAGACATGAACCCTAGGTCAATAACTCAAACGGTAGAGAAGGAAGAGAAGAAACAACAAATGGTTCTGTTTCTGTTGGAAGGAACATAGGAGGATTGAGTAGATGAGATAGGTGGAGCAGGAAACGAGCAAAGAAAAGAAGAGATTAATGAGCCATTAGAAGGGGATGTTGAGACCGTGGAACCCCAAAAAATTAGAAATCGAAACTTGGTTGAGAACCAAAGAGATAGAGTTTACACATAAAGATAATAGAAACCCTGGAATAACACCCCGAAAATATCTGGACAAATACGTGTTTACTGATTTGCACGAAGTCTTTTTCTGTGATTTTTCGCATCTATTGCAGGAGTGGATACTAAGGTTGAAGGATAACCATGCAAAAAACTGGATTCGACAGTTAGAGTGGACCCCAGTACAGATTGAACATTTACAATAGGTGAACAACAAATTCACCCGCACAGTAAACTTTTGGCTTAACAATATTATGGCAGGGTTTATAACAGAGTTTGCAGTTGACACAGCGAAGTCATACAACGCAATGAAGCAATAATTTCTATGTGGACCTCGAGGAAGGTACATTCGATCACTGTATACTTATATTAAGATATTGCTATATAACAAGGGTGTAATGACAATGGAATCAAACAACGAAACTTCCCCATGTGCATGGGGGAAGGGGGGAATCACTGACAGAGAGAGGAGCAATGGAAGGAGGCAAGAATATGGGAAAGAAGGAGGAACCCTTGGACCTGATCATGATGGATGACGACCAGATCCGGTGGATCTTGGAGACAATTGAAAATACGTGTAGCGGAGCACCCTACCAATACAAGGTGAATGCCAAGAAGAGAGCTATAGCCATGAGGGAAGGCTTGGCGAGTGATGAGGAAGAGCTAGAGGATCTTCGGGCTATGGAGAAGATTGAGGAAATCCCACACGAAACATACGAGAGGAAGACAAGAGGTCCAAGAGCGGGAGGAGAAGGCAACCATCCTATCCATATTAATGTCAGTGTGGAACCCGTAAACCCATGTGCGACTAATACACCAAAGAGAACACCACCGTTTAGACAACCGCAGTTCGGAGGAAGTCCAACAACAAGAAGTACATCTATGCAAGGAACACCAACTGGAGGACCCAGTTCAGGAAACACTAGTCAAGTATCTACACCGTGCAAAGGAGGTAGTAGTTCAGTATTCAGAATGGCAGGACACGATCCCACCATCAGATTACCAAAATTTTGAGGAGAAGCAACAAAAGACCCTGATAAGGACACTGGAAGACATTAATAAGTTATTGATTAATGAGTTCCAGAAGCCGAGTTCAGATGATCAGTACATGAATGAGACGATAGAAATAAGACAGAAACCGGGAGAGTCTGTATGGGAGATTGACCAAATATTCAAGCGACTGAAGGGAAAGTTAAAATATATCATGACTGATATGCAACATCGACACCTGTTTGTCAATTCACTACTCCCACACTTAAAACACCCTTTACGAAAACATAAATTTCAAACATAGGCAGAGGCTCTGTAGGCAAACTTGCAACTGGAAGAAAACCAATACCAATAGACAGAACCGGCTATAGAAGAACTGAAGGAGGATTTGAAGAATCTCACGTTTCAACTGAACCAGAATAAGAAAAAGGAAAAACGAGAAGTTGTTTGGTGTACCACGTGCAATACAGAAAGACACCACAAGAACGGATGTCCAATGTTCGTGTAGTATATAGAAACATGAATGTTGAATCCATTACCAATGGGAGGATTATGGTGCGGAATATGTAAGAAACCGGGTGACGACCCTTATCACTGCACGATGATGCAAAAATACCAGACAGTTCCAAAGAGTTCATATTGCACCTTTTGCAAGTCAGTGGGCCACGATGATAAAGATTGTAGAACTATGGAGCTAATGCGAGAAAGGACATCAGATGCATATAAGGTACAGTCCAAAATGATGACTGGGCAAGAAGCGCCACAGTTCAATCAAGTCCCAACTCCATACAACACTGCGTAGAAATAGTATAATATTGCGCAACAACCATACAATAAAACACAACTGCAGTACAACCCAACACAACCTCAGTACAATACTGCACAGTATAATCAGGCGCCTCAGTATAAAATGCCGAGAGGTGATCGAGCAGGCTACCAAGGAGGAGGACGAGCCAATGGAGGTTCCAGACAAGGTAGAGGACCAGTCACATGTCACAATTGTCAACAACCACGACATTATGCACGGGGATGTCCACTCCCACCAACGACTTGTATGTATTGTCGTGCATCGGACCATGATACATAGGAATGTCCAACATTACTCATAAAGATTCAGAAAAAGAGGAATCAGAACAACTAGAATGTTCAGTGGATTTCAGCTGAAACAAGGGATGAAGGACAAAACACCAACATAGTCACTCGTGGAGGAGAAAAAACAAGCATTGATGCAGTTCAACATGAACCAGCGCAGAACCAATGGGTAAAGAAGAACACCGAACCAAGGAAGCAGTTCTACGCGCAAAAGCAAAAGGAGATTTTTAAAGAGGCCAGAAAAGAATTTTAGAAGGAGGACACAACGTCGAATTCAACTGCGCAGCAAGACAAGGAAGCACTAGAATACGAGATGCCTCCATCATTGGATCATACCAACGGGATGAAACCCATGGGAAGTAAGCACAATCAAAGGCTTTTTGCAATCATGTGTAAAAATGTTAAGTGATCCATCATCTATGAAAATTATTCAAAACATCCTAGAAAAGTGTAGCAGCGAGACGAAAGAAAATCTAGAACCTAAAACAGTTAATCACCTACACAGAAAAATAAGAACAAGTAGGGAATTTAGACTGAATGCCAACAATGGGGATTTCAATATGGGAGACATTATACTAGATCTAGGATCTGAAGTGAATGTATTACCAAAGAAGACATGGAAATGCATGGGAGAACCACCATTAGGATACTCACCTATTCAATTGAAACTAGCAAATCAACACAGAGTCTTACCAATAGGTAGATTGAAAGGAGTGACAACAGATCTTGATGGAGTGCGCACTAAAGCAGACTTTGAAGTCATTGAAATAGTGGATGGCACAACACCTTACCCAGTGTTGCTTGGTCTGGATTGGGCATTTGGCAACCATGCCATAATGAATTTGAAAACCAGGAAAATGACATTTGAGTTCGACGAATATTGGGTAATCACACCATTAGACCCATCAGAAGGGGAGAACCTTGTAGAACCTACTTGCCTAGAATTAGAGGAAATTGGCCAGTTGTACAGAACAACACGTGCGATGAGGATTACGTAAACCCAACTGCAAATGGGGTACTCAGTGTGCAGAGCATTACTTCATGTACAACAGACTTAGACACTGGTTTAGATAACTGGCAGCAGAGGCTACACGAAGTATCCACATGAATATGTGCAAGAATAGACCGCGCAGTAATATGGATAGGCACAGAGATCAGGGAACCACCCAATTTCCATGGACTAAATGATTTGGAAACATTCTTGACACAGTACGAAGACGTAGTGTTAGAGAACCAGAGACTGTTAGCACTTGACTTAGCACTAAAGGCCACATCGATAAGATGGTGGGGAGCGCATAAAGAGACAATCACAGACTGGTACCAATGTAAGCGATTACTGCGCATAAGGTTCAACACAGAACAAAAAAAAAACAAACAATAGAAATATGAAAGACATAGAGCACTAGGGGAACACTTGGATGTGTGTAGAATGCTGTGGAAAATGACACCACTAGAGGAATGGCCTCATCACTTCATACATACTCTAGAGGGCATACCAACGAATTGGTATACGGACTAGAAATTGCACAAAGGAAATACGACATGGACGAAATTGCGACAAAATTTCACAGTCACTTTTTCATTCGAGCATGAGAACCCCAACATAGATGCAACCCTTAAAAGGATCAGAGGATTAATATTCATCAAAGAACCAGAAATAGATTTAATCATAAAAGAACAACAACGAAACAAACAAACAATCAAGGAATTGCTGTCTTGTTAGCACGTACAAGAAGAAGCACCATATGAAGATGATCTATGCGATATTCAGATCAAAGAAGTAGAAGGCGAAAGAGATGTGGAAGGACCACCCATAGAATCATAAGTCATTTCTGCGCCAAACAAGTTAAAGAAAGTTAACATCGAGATAGCTGAGTAGCCCAAAATGGCCAACATTGGAGATTACTGGGAGGAGGAAACACAAGAAAGTATCACAGAGTTGTTAAGCAAATACAATGACCTCTTTCCCACAACATTCACAGAGTTGAAGGGTATAGCCAGAGAACTGGGAGAAATGAAGATACCACTCAAACCTGAAGTGAGGCCTATTAGACAACGACTCTACAAACTGAACCCCATATATAAACATAAAGTTAAAGATGAGATCGACATGATGCTCGAAGCCAGCACCATAGAACCAGTTGAGGAGTTAGAATAGATAAGTTCGATGGTAGTACAGGACAATAAACAAGGAAGAGGGATTAGGATATGCGTCCACTTGAGGAAGTTGAACGATGCATACCTACACGACCCATTCCCTACACCGTTCACAGATGAAGTGTTAGAGAACCTGGGAAGATATGAAGCTTACTCATTCACTGATGGATTCTCAGGCTACCATAAGATCCAGATAGCACAGGAGGACATATACAAGACCACGTTTGCGACATAATGGGGATCTTATCAGTACACAGTCATGCCATTTGGACTGAAGAACACACCAACAATATTCTCCAGAGTGGTCATCGCAGCATTTAAGGAATTCATCCATCAGTTTCTTGAAGTATACTTGGATAATTAGACAGTCTATAGCCTATTGAAAAACCATGTGGAAGTTTTACAGTTGATATTAGAAAGATGTAGACAGTGCCAGATATCACTGAACATCAAGAAATGCATATTTGGAACACTATTTGGGATACTATTGGGACACATAGTATGCAAACAAGGTTTATTAGTAAATCCAACAAAGATCACAGTCATTGTTAATTTGCCAGCACCGAAAACAGTTTGTCAGCCAAGAGCGACGTTGGGACACACAGGTTATTACAGGAAATTTATCAAAGGATACATTGCGCAGATCACTGCACCGATGGAAAAGATGCTAAGGAAGGATACAAAGTTTCAGTGGAACGACGAGTGTCAACACGATCTGGATACCTTGAAGGAAAAGATGGTTACCGCGTCGATATTGGTATTTCCAGACTGGGAAAAGACATTCCACGTGCATGTAGATGCATCAACCATATCACTTGGAGCTATCTTAGCACAACCAGGAGTGGGAGACTTGGATCACCAGATAGCATTTGCAAGCAGAAATTTATCAGACTCAGAACATAACTATAACACAACAGAAAGAGAATTCCTAGCCATGGTCTATGCACTGCAGAAATTTAGACATTACGTATTGGGGAAACATTTTAAAATGTTCACATACACTCATCCCTGAAATACCTAGTCAACAAGCCAGTGTTTGGAAGAGAATATGTCGATGGTTACTACTATTCCAAGAATTCGACTTTGAAGTAATAGTTAAACCAGGGAAATTGAATGCAGGACCTGACCACCTGTCGAGGGTCACAAATGGAGAAGAACTACAAATTTAGAAGAAAACTTTCCAGATGCACAGTTATTCTCAGTATATATTGCTGATGAATACTTTGCAGATATCATTCAGTAATTGAGTACAGGTACTGCGCCGCAAGACTATAACACCACATAAAAGAAAAACCTGGTAGTTCACGTTGTCGACGATCAACTGATTGCAGGACATTTATATAAAATGGGCGCAGACAACATCTTGCGAAGATATGTGTTAGATCAAGAAAGACCAAGAGTTTTAGCAGAAGCCCATGAGGGAATAGCAGGAAAAGCTACCGCATAGAAGGTATTGCACACTAGACTATGGTGGCCAACGATTCACAGAGACTCGAAGGAATATTGTCAAAGATGCGATCTATGTCAAAGGGTAGGCAAACCCAATAGAAGAGACAAAATGCCATTACAACCACAAGTAACATTACAGACATTTGTCAAATGGGAAATAGAGTTTGTGGGACCAATCAACCCACCGAAAAAAATAACAAGGGCTAGGTACATTATCACTGCGATGAAATATTTAACAAGATGGGCAAAATCCGCACCAGTAAAAGATTGTAGCACAGAAACAACAACGAACTTTTTGTTTGAACAAGTAATCACTCGATTTGGGTGCCCAAGAGTTTTGATGAGTGACCAAGGCACACACTTCATAAACAACACCATTCGCATGATGGATGAAGAATTGGAAGTCCACCACAAGAAGAGCACACCGTATCATCTACATGCAAATGGAACAGTGGAAGCCTTGGAAAAAATCCTAGAGAACACACTGACAAAGGTTTGTAACGTCAATAGAGACAACTGGGACCTCAAAGTACCAACAATATTATGGGCATACAGGACTACATGAAAAAAGTTGACAGGGCACACACTATTTAAACTAGTTTATGGCCAAGAAGCAGTAGTGCCATTAGAGTTTTTAGTACCCATCTTACGCATAACAACTATCCCAGAAATGATAGAACGAGGCACACTACATGAGAGATTGAATCAGTTATTGACCATGGAAGAAGACCGAATATTGGCAGAATTCCATCAACAAGTTCAAGAACCAAGAGACAAAGCTTGGCACAATAGACACATCAAGAAGAAAATGTTCAAGGAAGGAGATCTAGTATTGGTGTATGACAATAAATCGTTTCAACACCCGAGAAAGCTCAGAATGCATTGGTTAGGACCATATGAAGTAAAATATGTCACAGACAGAGGGGTTGTACAGTTAAGATATTTATCAGGCGTAGAACTCAGAGGAATGATCAATGGGAGCCGACTAAAGCTGTATAAGGACAGTCGACCACCCATCACGCAGTAGAAAAAAAATATCAAAAGAGAACAAAAAGGAAACAAAACTAAAGAGAGCGTAGTGAACCAGAGGTAGAAAGGCCACACAAAGTTAGAAACACAAATTCGACAAAATCAAGGACAACGGTTATATACAAAGGGAAACAAGCGGGAAAATGAAAGTGGGAAAAAGTAGGATGACAAGACAACACTAGGCAAAATTAAAGAACTGCAAGGATCGATGGGACATCACATTAATCATGCCAACTGGAGACAAAAAAGCCAGAGTAATGGTAAGTACGAAACCGTCGGAGATGCATTGAACCCGCAGTTAAGGTGCATTAAACCCATAATGGAGGATGCGTCCTCAACAAGCTTCATGGGAAGGTGATACAACACATGAGCATAGGAGAAACTAGTCTATTCGCAAAAGGAGAACAAATAGAAAGAAATATTAGCTACAACGCACAGAGCGAGGGTATAGAGACCACAGAAGCTATTCGAACCCAAAAAAAGTTCGACAGTCACTGCTATGCCATTGCCGAAGCCAGCAGAAGCAAGCCAGAGTGCCAGTCCAACCAGGGTTCAAACTCGGTCACAAGGACTATTGGAAGAAGGTGGACACCAGCCGTCGGAGGTCGTTGATTTCGACGAAATCCCATCCCCAAAGACGATACCAATACAACCCACATCGATACTGGAATAAATTTAACAACCAACAATAGATGCCACAAATGTAGATACGGCCACAGCGACGCAGGAACCATAGAAACATGAAGTAGAAACCCAAAAGGAGGTGCAACCAGAGAGCACCAAAGCAGCCCCGAAAGTTAATGGAATGACGCAGAATCCATAAGCAGTAGTGGAGCCAGATGATTCTCAAACGACCATCTCAGAACACCGAGTAAGGGAGACCTCTGAAGATGTCTCAGCTTGGCTGGAATGGCTTACCAAGGATCAATTTAGAAGCCGCTGGAACTTCGAGCCAGCCACCGCAACAAAAATATAAGATAAATATACCAAACTCACCCCGCAAGAAAGTTGCAGCATAAATTGTTCTACCACGCATACCGGCTGGAGTAAAGGTAGGACCAAAGCTACTGGGCCATGTCGTGAAGCTCAAATATTCAGACCATGATGTAGCATAAAACACTAAGTTCCGAGAACTTACGAAGAGGGTCTTTTTATAGACTATGGGCATGAATCCAGTCAGACAACCGATTGATTAGCCGTATCAGTGGGCAACTGGGCTGGAGAAAATGAGAATTTTAGGTTGATTGGACCGACCACACTTTGATAGAGGCTAGAACGCAACAACATACATCAAGCAGCTATTAGCAGTCACACATGGAGGGGACATATGGCTAGACAAACCTGCCCCCATAACTATTGAGCTTATTGAGCAAATAACAAGGTTACCAATTCGGGGTATGGATCTCACGTTGTTTTTGGACGACAAAACCAAGGAGAAATCATTGGAAGAATAAATGAAGAAGAAGTATGGCACCGCTAGGGGTACAATAGGTATCATCATCAAATGAATCAACAATGCAACCACACAGTTGGACACAAAAATCTTAGCCTGCAAGTTGCTGAGAAAATGCCACAGAGAGGAAGTACCAACTGGAGTTGTTGTAGTTGCAGCCCAATGCGTAGAAGGTACCTCAATGAGTTGGGTGCCATACTTATTGAACTTATTCCTAGAGGACCGCAATGATGCGTAGGATCTAGGCACAAAGTTCCACTACTCATGGCTAATTACCTTAATAGCCTTCATGGGATGGCGAGAACTAGGGTATGTAGTTTTTTGTACCAAACAAAATCCTGAGGGAGCAAGGTATCTATTGTTGAAATCATGGCTGAATGCCAGGCATAAGAGGGAAAATTGGATCATATTTGAAGCATACCTATGCGACATGCATGAATCCATCAATCGAACGTGGAGAATAACACCAGAGGCTGTCATGCGATATGCAGACATCGCTAATTTCCAAGCCACACAACAAACAATGTGGATACATGCAAGGCAGGATCCGACGAAACAGTGGCTACAGATGCGCTACTGCATCACAGAGGGTGATATCGATATGGTCATCAACGAATGACCCGACGAATGGAGGATCCCAGCCATTAACCGGGAAGTGCCGGAAAAAACAACAGAGGAAGAGGCAGAGCAGGGAGCAACGCAGCCTCTGAAAATCCAAGTGCCCAAGAGACCAAGAACAGGCCAAGGCAAGCCAACACAGACAAATGAAGGACCAAAGAAGAGAGGGACCCAGAAGGGGAAGAAGTAGAATACATAGTTGAATAGGGAACAACAGAAATAGGCTGAGGGAGCGCATGAGACCGCCTCAAATCTCCACACACAGGAACCAGGGGGAAATAAGAGATCGGCCACGCAGGCAAGAGGTGTGCGCAATAAGTCAAAGGCACAACTAGCACTGCTAGAATATACGATTACGGAGGACAATGGGGAAATGATCGCCATAATGGTCTAGGATTGTCTAGTCGAGGACTTCGACCATGCAACACACCACATGGAAAAAATGCAAAAAGATCTGGCAGAATTGGGGCAGTTCCTCCAGAAATTCAGGGAAGTATAGATAGAAAGCAACAATAGGGGCATAGATCCATCCGCATCACAGACAGAAGGAAGAATGCAAGAGGAAGATTGACAATCAGACCAAGGAATATTGCATCCACACGAAACATTCCATATCTACCCCAGCATGCTGTGCATGGAATAAATTGTGGGGCAGACACCCTTGAAAGACTTAAGCCAAATCCAAATTGTGTTGACAAGGATACCATCAGGGGCATTACACAAGTTGCAGGTGAGCGTCAACCACGAAGTACAGTCTCGCGCACGCAGAGACTTAACCGAATTAAATCAGGCGACAAAGGAACAAGACAAATTGAAAATAGGCTACAAGAAGGATAAATATGAGATCGAGGAGGAAAGGGAGCGTCGAAACGGATTGGAGCAGAAAGTGGAAGGTACTTATGAGAAGATTCCACAGGCTGCACAGAGTGAGGAAATCACAACAATAGAAAATATTGATCGGATTGCACAGGCAATTGATCAATATCATAAGGAGATCTAGAATCTCCGAGAACAGCTCACACCAACCACTCCACCAGTGGTGAAGGAGAAAAGGAAGCATGAAGCAACAACGCAGCTGCATGAGATAGAGCAGCAGGTTGGCATGACAACTGACTTGTTCGATAAAGTAGTGCAGCTTTGGACAAGGTTGGAGGAGGATCCACAGGTCCAATGGTGGGACAAGGAAGAGGAAAGGATCAATGCAGCGATCCAAGAGCTCAAGAAGAAGAAGAAGACCTTACCAATCCTAGAATGTGTCAAAGGGATGTAGGAGATTAATAAATTGCAGGCAGAGCTAATCTCTATTGAAACCCAGAAACATGAGTGTCAGGCTCAAATGGAGCCATTACAGGAGCAGGTAGCAGAAGTACTAGCACATGCAGAGGTAGTTAAGACACATATAGCACAGATCTAAGAAGAATGTGCAAGATTGATCAATGATGAAGTTGTAGTCCAGGTAGTGGACACAATCAAGGAGAAGATCACACAGGCGTAGACACAGGCAAAAACACTCAAGGAAAAGTTCTAGACGATCACCAAGGAGATCGAGGAAGCTCAGAAGAATTAGGTGGCTCGGGACGAGCCATGTGTCAGTGTTGGGGGCTTGTTGGCAGTAGGCTGAATTGGAAAGAATGAGGATTGTGAGGAAAGAAAGCGTGCATAAACGGAAGTAACAACTAGCAGGAAACACAACACGTGCGCATGCAAGAAAGCATGCACAAGGAGAGCAATGGCTGGAAGGAGGAGTAGCACTCGCACATGAGAGGAATACCTAACTTTGCTAGGGTTAGGGTTTTGGTAATGTATTGTAATGGTTGAAGAGCCAAAAATGTATAAATACTGATACTGGGGTATTATAGAGCGTTTCGATACGTAGGTATCATAGGTTGGCATTTTGCATTGTTCGGTTTGTTTTTACATCGTAGATATGTATGATTCGATGCAAATCGTAATGGTGTTATGTACTATTTTGTAAGCCGTTGAGCGAGAGGAGAGGAGAGAAGGAAGATCTGAGGATTAGATCCTAGGCTAAGAAGCCTGGTGTGATCTAGTTTTCCTCATATAGATATTACCCATCTGAGGAGAATTGTAAGTGCGCGACGCTGGATACACAGAACTACCATAATAAAAGAGTCAATAGCCAAATCTTTGTGGACGTAGCCCATGAGGGGGTGAACCACGGTAACGTCTGTATAATGTGATGAATGCATGCATATCTTTATCATATTTTTAGTAGTTATTTGTTATGCTTAATAAATGAATGAGTTATTCCATTGCATGTTTAATTGTTGTTGCGATATTGAGGGAATAAGTCGTGAATAACAGTAGGTTGAAATCACAAGTTATAATAAGAAACGGTCCAGAATACAGATCACATATCTCGCATTCAATCCTTGGATGTAAACACATGAATCTTATAGCCACCCATTAAAGCTATCTCGGGTGAGACTGCGCAACACATTCTGTGTGTTGCGTTGCCTTCTGGTTTACCAGGAGGACCGATAGTTTTAGAGGCTTTGTTGGAAACCCGAAAGACATGAACCCTGGGTCAATAAATCAGATGGTAGAGAAGGAAGAGAAGAGCCAACAGTTGCCTTTCTATGATAGCGGGTTCCCGGGTTGGCGGATTGACAGATCCTCATCTCCATCTATATCCTCACATCACGAGTCTGACCTACCGATGTTCCTTTCCATACTTAGCCAATTTTATGGCCGCAGTTTCTAGGGTTGGCACTATCGAACTCTCATGCTGCTTGTTCCGTGATATACATCTTGCACCCAAAACTTTCGTGATATACAATTCCACCCCGGACTCCTCGAACTCGCAAGCTTCACTCTACCTGGGTTCACAAAATTTTCAAAGTGTCTATTGTTCCCTTCCATCCCCACCACCTTCGTGCCCTTCCCAATGCACATTAATTATGCTTTTACTAGTGACAACTCAACACACTGGTACAAAAAAATTGGCATTAAAAAGAAAAAACCTCGAGGACATCTCCCATTAACACGCATTAAACAACCATTTACTGGAGTCCGACCGACCATCGTTCCTTTCCATACTTAGCCAGTTTTATGTCTGCCGGTTCTCGGGTTGGCGCTATCGAACTATCATTCCCTGTGTTCCGTGATATACATCTTGCACCCAAAAATTTCGTGATCTACAATTCCACCTCGAGCTCCTCCAAATCGCAAGCTTCACTCTACCCACGTTTACAAAAGTTTCAAAGCATTTATTGCTCCCTTCCATACCCGCCACCTTCGCACCCTTCCCAATGCACATTAATTATGTTTTGATTAGTGACAACTCACCACATAGGTTCGAAAATATTGGCATGAATAAGTGAAAACCTCGAGGATATCTTCAATTAAAACGCATTAAACCACGATTTGCGCAAGATTATATTATCATATATCTTCTTCGCATGTTACGTTTCATATTACTTTATGGGAAGATTCCATTTCATATTAATTACTTTATTCCTGCCATGTATTTCTGGGTAGATTCTTTTACAATAATTGTAAATTAAGATATAATTTATATCTTAAATTAGTATTCAATGAAATTTCAACATAGGTTTTAATATTTAATTTTTTTTATCATTTCATTTCTAAAAAACAATTGAACATAACTTTTTAATATTTAATTTTTTTCATTAATTCTCATTTAATTTTACATATTTCAACTTTCATATGCTTATTTTTAAAGATCTATTCTAATTTCCCTTTACTTACCATATTGTTAATTTTTTATTTTTTAACAATATTCCTCGTCTCTCCCCATCTTCCAATAATCATCATCATCAATAATTATAAGGTGCCAGCTATCATATCCATTTCCAAATTTACTTGGCAGGGACTAAGCTGCCACGTAGCACCCCAGTCACTTGAAATGACCAATAGCACAATCTACGAAATCAACTTCCCTATTATCGAATCAACAAAGATGAATATTATGACTAGAAAATGATGATTTTGCAACAATGGGGCTTGTTTGAGACCAATTCCCACTTACGAAAATTGCCCTCCACTTTTCTATTTTCCCACTCTCTTTTATCCCCTTCATTTCCCTCTTCTATACTTAACCGAATTCCCCTTTCTTTTTCCCCTCTACTTTCTCTTTCTGGTTACTTAGTCGTTTTTTCTGAAAATGTCTAACTGTGCGGGTTGGAGGACTCATGGGGTCACATTTCTACTCATGATTTTATATCACGGCTCCAAATGCTTCCCCATTCCACATGTATCCACTTTTTTGATCACGAATTCCCGGGCAAGCGGGCTCTAGATTTCATTTCCATTGTTCCGTGACCTACAAACAACACCTGAACCTCGGTGATATACAAATTGACTGTCGGACTCCCACATCATCCCCTCTTCCATGTTACACATTTTTCACTCAAAATTTTCCAGCCATACAATTTGACCGTTAGGGCCTCACGTCTCCTGGGGAACCCTTGCCACCCTATTTTGGATCCTCTGGTTGACGAGTTCACAAAATCTCCAATTCCGAGTCACTATTTCCCGTGCCTGCCACCTTCATACTTCTTTCCAAATATGAAACAACTAAGGTTTAATTCTAAAATTTCATCATGCAACAACTGTAAATATCATCATTAATAAGCAAAAGGCTGGATGAGACATTCACACTGACTATCCCCACACAACTTGTCCAGAAACATGCAGAAAATATCTTTCCAGGTAATGAGATATCTATTACAAATTTCAATATATTAGCGAAAATGAGTCTGACCTACCGTTTCCCTATTCCATACTTGGCCACTTTTTTGATTGCGGGTTCCCGGACAGATAGGCTCAAGATTGCGTTTCCAATGTTCCATGACTTGCAAACAGTACTCAGAGTTCCACGATATACAAATTGACCACTGGACTGCCCCATCATGCCCTCTTCCATGTTACGTGTTTTTCACTCAAAACTTCTGAGACATACAATTTGACCGTCGAGCCCTCACCTCTGTTGATTATACCTTGTAACCCTATTTTGAAGCCCGACCGACTGCTTTCGATAATTAGCCATTCCTTAATTGTTGTTCCCCATCCCCGCCACCTTCGTACTTCTTTATGAATATGCAATTAGTAAGATTTAATGCTAACAGGTCATCATGCAGGAACCATAAATATTTCCATTAATGAGCGAAAGGCAGCTCGAGGAGATCTCCTAGAATTTCGCGATATACAAATTGACTGCTGGACTCCCACATCATCCTCTCTTCCGTGTTACACATTTTTCACTCAAAATTTTCGAGACATACAATTTGACCGCCGGGGCGTCACATCTCTTGGGGAACACTTATCACCCTAGTTTGAAGCTCGTTCGATCGCTTTCCATACTTTCCCATTTCTTGGAATCTCTTTCGCGGATCCTTGGGTTGGCAGGTTCAGGAAATCTCCAATTCCTAGTCATTGTTTCCTGTGCCCACCACCTTCGCACTTCTTTCCAAGTATGCAACAAATTAGGTTTAATGCTAACAGTTCATCATGCAACAATCGTAAAGATCGTCATTAATAAGCAAAAGGCTCAACGAGACTGTCACATTGACTATCGCTACACAACTTGTCTAGAAACATGCAGAAAAGATCTTGCCAAGTAATGGGATATCTATTACAAATTTCAATATATTAGCAAAAATGAGTCCGACCTACCTTTTCCCTATTCCACACTTAGCCACTTTTTCTATTGCGAGTTCTCGGACAGGCGGGCTCATGAGTGTGCTTCCAATTTTCCGTGACCTGCAAACAGTACCTGGAGTTTCGCGATATACAAATTGACCATTGGACTACCCCATCATGCCCTCTTCCGTGTTACGTGTTTTGCACTCAAAAATTTCGAGACATACAATTTGACTGTCGAGCCCTCACCTCTCCTGGTTATACCTTGTAACCCTATTTTGAAGCCCGACCGACCGCTTTCGATAATTATCCATTCCTCAATTTCTCTTCCCCATCCCTGCCACCTTCATACTTCTTTCTAAATATGCAATTAGTAAGCTTTAATGCTAACAACTTGTCATGCAGGAACTGTAAAGATTGTCATTAATGAGCGAAACGCTTGAGGAGATCTCCCATTAATACGCATTAAACCAAGATTTGCGGAGGGTTATATTATCCCTTCCGATTGTTCATCTCAAACAACATGGAATGTCTTTCACGGGTCATCGGGTTGGCAGGTTCACGAAATCTCCAATCCTTAATTGATCTTCATCGTACCCTCCACCTTCGCACTTCTAAGTATGCAATTTCTAGTCTTTAATGCTAACAACTGATCATGCAACAACCGTCAAGATTGTCATTAATGAGCGAAAGGATTGAGGATATCTCCCATTCACATGCACTTGACCAATATTTGTGGAGGGTTATATTATTCCTTCCAATTGTTCATTTCAAACATCGTCTTGAGCACACAGACATTCTCGTAAACTTATGGCAGCAACTCAACAACAGTTCTGTGGAGATACAGTGAGCATCTTCGGGTGTGAGGACTAGAACTTCCAGTGGTTCAGGGAATAATCTTACTATTCATCCCGTTCCACCTAGAACGAAGTAATTTGGACCTTTGGAATTGCTCGTGCAGGCTGCATCCCTAAAGTTTTTTACTGTAAGGAGGTGGTCTCTTGGTGCGTTGAAAAATATATTTCAAGCCAAAGAATTATTCCACTATGGTACCACTCTCCTGTTTCTTTGTCACCTCGAGTCTTCCGCAAGATGTTAAGATTGTCGGAGCCAACATTGACCTTCAGAGGACAAGACTGCAAGCAGTTCCTAAAAAAACATGAGAACGGGTTGGATCTCTTACCCGAGTCCCTGGAAGACCCGACGACAGTTCCTGAAGATATCAAAAAGTTGCAGGTTAGTTATTTTAGAAATCCATTCTTGGAAATTGCCTGGATGTTTACAAGAATAACGGGATAGGAATCCACATCAATAATTTCCCACATGGTTCTTTATATTTTGTATTTCACAGTCAAGGAACAATCCATTTTTGATTGGGGGAAGCTAATTTCCATTGAAATCTGTTCCCAATTTTCACAATTCAAAGAAGAGAAGAAATTTTATATGTCATCCTACTTGGTTTTCATGATAGCGCATTGCTGTCTGTTTCCAAAACTGTCTCTGTCCAAGAAGGTAAACTATGAATTCGACCTAGTAACCTTCTGGTACCAGGCCTTGTGGAGGCACAAGGCCTCCCATTATTTTTATGAGGTTTTTAATGACTTTGTCTCATTTTTCAAAGATTTATTGTTAGGAAAGGATGCTTCCCGGATGTCTGAACAGGAAACCAAGTTTTTGGACAGGAAGGGGACACTTGAACAAATGGAAAATTACAGTGTAATAATGATTTTTGGCTCCAAGGAAAATCCTGCTTTCCTTCTAGGTCACATCATGGACAAGATGTTTGTTACAGAAATATCAAGGCAATACAACTAATGGTTGCATTTTTTCCATGAAAAGAGAAAAAATAAGTTCATTCCTCTGCCTTAGAAAGTTGGGGACTTCGTGTTCAGGAACGTCAACAAGATTGATGAATTAACAGGCCATTTCAACAACTTGAACCTAAGATATGCTGAAAGGCTAAGAGGGTTCAACGCTAATAGGATTTTTCTAGAACATTTACTAGTAGTTGGATTTAGCAACTCTTTTATCCATACATGCCTAAATGAAGACAGAGACAATGACGACAACACTCCCACTCCTCACGATGACGCCATAGAGACATTGCAAAGCATAACTGAATTGTACAAACAACAGGGAAAAGGCCCCGGTGAGAAGAGTGTCCAATCCCCGACTAGCACTCCCAAGAGCACGACATCACGGAGCATCGCTCCAACGACCCACCCTAGTAAGAAAACAACCCATAATTATTCAAATGGAGGAGGAGATAAGAACCCTCCTCATGGTAAAATTGATAGTTCTCACAACCTTCCCGTGAGGAAGAAGAGAAAAAATGTTGTAGGGCAAGCAGAAGAGCCCGAAACTGAAAGTGAAGACATGGAACTTGAGACTGATCCGGATAATGTATTCTGCAACGTTTATGAGCCCGTAGACGCGATCCACCATAGTTCCATAATGGAAATAGCTGAGACTGACAGTTTTTATGAAGATGAATCCTTTGTATTCCAGAACACTGTTTTTAACAGCCAATCTAAAAATTTAATTATTGAAAAGAGAGATGTAAGAAATAAGAAAGGGAAATTTCGTTCAGAGATTAACCTTAGGAACATGCAACCATCCCAAATATCCTGACTTCACCGAGCAACCAGAGTTGCTCTTGATGATTCCATTGGAGGCACTGAAGCGGAGAATGCCAAACTGAACGATCGAATCAAGGAATTGGAGGAAGCTTTGATTCCTATCCCATTGCTTGCCAATCCTTTAGAAAAAACCGTTCCTTCCACCCCTGCAGCCAAGTTAAAAGGATCCTCCAACCTCCTCACATCATGTAGAGGCTATGTGGAGAAGAATGTCAAGAAAATAATGGAGCTAATTACTCAAGCCTGGGAAACATCACAAAATATAGCTTCCCTTGGAACGAGGGCACATGCTTTGCATGAACATTTGCGGGCGGATTTAAAAAATGAAGAACATTTCTATATAGAGACGGTCATCCCTTTTGGCAACCATGTCACCAACATGTCAGATCTGAGAATAAGACAAGAAGATCTCCCCTCCCCAAACTGGATCAAACAATTAAAAACACGTTGGAAAAAGAAAGTTAAGAACCTACATCTCATTGTCGAATCATGTGAACAAGCCATATAAGAGAAAGAAGAATTATTCAGAAAGCTGAACAAAATAGACTTAGCCGGAAGTACCAATGAGGTCCAAGACCCCAACTTAATCCTCAAGTTCTTGTCCTTAACCAAACAAGCCTTCGATGAACAAGTTGATATTTTAAAGGGGTTTTCTTTAGAAAAGTTTTACGACATCCTTGAATATGGTCAAGATGACGCAGACAACTGACTAGTGGACTATTCGACACAAAATGAAGAAATTGAACAGGATCTGCATAATATTTCTATCGATCTAAGGGAATTAGAAAATGAGCTTTTCAACATAAAAATCCGGGATGAGATCAACGTGGCCCCCATGAGAAGCTACATTGAAGAATGGCTCCAAAGGGAAATCAACAAGCTCACCGACGAAGGGAAACAAGTGGTTGGCACGATTCCAGTGGCCGTCGATGAGAGCAATAAAAAGGCATCAACAAACAAATAACAAAGGGAGAAATAGATACCATCATAGTAAGTCTATACTGATCACATCTTGCTTTCTTTATCAATCCAATTATTCCACCTCTTTAAATAGAAATGTCTAACCAAACACTGATAACTTCCAATTTCTTCTTTTCAGGTCTTGCTCTCTACCGTCGCCCACTTCTTCTTTCTATAGTCCTATTTCTTGTAGTTATTTCTTTTATGGTCCGCAGGAGTCCCAATCCTAGTCTATATGACAAACACATTTAAATTTCTAGAAATATGTAACAAACATTATTACTTTTTGATAAATTTCAAAGAAAACTACTTCGGGAACAATCTCGATGGTGCCTTGTAACCATGTTTTTGGAATGCTAAATTAGTTCTCTTTATGCATATCGGTCACTTTCTGTTATTTTTATGTGTTGAGAAATTTTTATCTTCAACTATGTTGGATGTCAGGAAATTGTGTTTATTTAATTTGAATGTTTAATGTCTGTCCTATTTTCCAGGAACCTTTATTTCAAAATATATATATATATTTTTTTCTATCCTTTTGTATTGCTTCAAGTCATTATAACGGAAATTTTCTATGTCCCACATTTGAACTATACACGCCCCGTGAAAAAACTTAAAGAGGAGTATCACATCTATAAAAAAACGCAGTAGGATTGACATCCTTGTTAGGTTTCCGTTTCGGTGCTAACAGAGTAATCTGCAAGAATATCCGCATAAATAGAAACCTTCGAATTTTTTTATCTTTGCCAAATAAAAACAATCAACTTGATAGACATGTTGCAAATATACTAGTTGGTACTATACTGAAATGCCCAATTGGTGCTATACAAATATGCCCTCTTCCTTGAGAGAAATTGCAGATCAACCTCTGCAAATGTATAGGAAAAACTAGCGAACACAGGGGTTACACAAGAAGACCAAAGAATCTTCGACACTGGACACAATTTCAATATATATATATATATATATATATATATATATATATATTTGTTTCTTGTCCACTGCATATAATGTTATTTATCCTAACACATATAGAGACATACAAGCCAAATGATCTGTTTAATAGAATGAAATGCTCTCACAAAGTCACTTTCTCACTAATTGCTTGTTAACCCCATATTAATATAATATTCTGATTAACTAATTCAGGAATTCGGGACTCCGACTCTTCG
>ML830585.1:0-29508 GCA_009831015.1 Picea engelmannii | reverse complement strand
CTTTAGGTAGCCGACTAAAACCAAAACATTTTGCGGATGCTCATCTTGATATCATTATTTAATATTATAATTAATATTATATTTACTTAGACTTCAAGGCTCATGATCTCGAAGAATAATTAAAATCAAGAAGTCATTTCCTTATTTAGTGTTTCCACTTTGTATTGTTTATCACTTGGGACGGGCACGGTATTATATTCTTAATTTATGATAATGGACCTTCTTTTCATTACTTCTCATTAGAAGTGGAAATTGTTCACCATTCTAAGAACATGTCATTCCTATAACTATTAATAAATTTTCATCATATTTTACCAACTTATATAATTAAATTTATATAATTAAATAATGCAGATTTTTATACTTTTTTATAATATTGATTTTGTAATTTTGGAAATAAATTGTATATGAGATTGTTGAAGCAATAAGTAACATTCAGTTTTAATAGTCCCTAGCACTGAGTGAAGTGTCCACAAAACGTTGGACATTTCAAAAATTCCATTCACAATTTATTTCTCTCTCTCTCTATATATATATTAAATTTAACATAATTCAGTTATCAATTAATAATGTAAATAATTATTATTAGCTAATATTTACTAATATAAATTGATTCATTATAATTATTCAAGAAAAAACCATACTTCAAATGAATCATTGATGATTTCTAAGGGATAAACTTTCACTCCTACCAAAAATATATATTTTTTTGAAATGGAAAAATATTATATTAGATATTTTGAAAAAGAATCAAAATACACATTTTCATTCTGATTCTTTTAAAATCAATAGTTTTTATACTATTAAAAAAAAAAATACTCTAGTGATTAAACAATTATAAATATTCCATGCTTAGAATTAAAAAAAAACCATTATTCCAGCATAATTGAAGCTGTTATATTGCACACCGAAAACATAATCTCAATATAATATAATATAAGGAGAGAATAGACTTTGGATAAGAATATTGTTTTTAAATTCCCATTCAACCAAAGTGCCTTCCAAAAACATAATTTTATGTATTCCATAATGAATGAAGGATGGCCTCAGACTTTTGAATGGAATGGTCTATTAAACGAAATCCATGAATTATATCCTAACCAATAAATTTTTTACATGAAATGAATAAGATGGATTTAATATAAGTTTTAATGAAATTATCATTGAAATAGATCATGATAATTTCCATTTTAATACAAAGCTAGTGAAACTAATGAAACATGAAAAGTTTGAATTCAATTTTAAGTTAAAGAGATGACTAAAGTGACATTTGTGTCAAGATTTCTCACGAGTAGATGTACAATGGGTCAGAAATAAAAAAAATTGAAGAAAGGCCAAATGCCATTTAGCAACCAATGGAATAAAAAAGCCATCGAAACATAGAGAAGTAACAAAATTGAATATGAAAGTAATAGAAATACAAGCAAGGCATTCCAATCTATATTGGATTGAAGGTTCTCTTAGATCTTTTGAAGCAATTCGGAGACATGTCAACAGAAACTGTATCAACGAAACCCATTGAATTTTTTAAGTTGCAGTGGAGATTGGAATATCTACATGAAAAACAATGTATGGGTAGCTTTTTTCTAGTAGAAAAAATTCCTCAATTAACAATCATGCCTTGCATTGTTTAATCCACTTGTATAATATAAAACTAGTACATGATAGACTTTCATGTGGTAACATTTATTGGTTAGTTATCAATAAGGAATTTTTTTTAGATTATTTTTAATAATGTTTTTGGGGTTTGTTTGATTTTTCATCCTGGTTAAAGTCCATCTTAACTTTAATATCGATACCTAACTTTTTTTTTGGAAGAATTGTTTCAAACATATAACATTGGAAATAGTACAAGGTTGGTACAACCTAACTTCAAAATTATGGATTTTTTTTTTTTTTTTTTAAGATATTCTTATAATTGAATAGTGTAAGTAATATAAGACTAGGTTTTACAGAAAACAAATGATGTAGGATAATTGCTTAACATTGTGCAAAATTTAGTTTGTTCAATTAAATTGTATATTCAAATAATTAGAATTAGGGTTTTGGACGAATGTTAACATTGTTAAATTCAAGTAAAAGTATATGGAAAAAAAGATGACCAAACACATTTAAAAAACTACATAAATATTGCATAACCAAATTACAAATAAGAATAAAATATATAAAGATTGCATAACCAAATTCCAAGTAAGAATAAGGGTAAATACCCCGGATGGGGTGACACATGGGCCACACGTGTCATTGGATGGGGCGTTAACGAGGGTAGTTGTTTGCACAGGGGCAAACCCAGGGTTCAAAGATTACAACAACACATCAACAAAACCCTAACTACCGCCCCTTTTGGCAACACCTGCGAAGCAGATGAAGTCTCACTCGAGGTAGAGGCAAGGGTGGTTGCAAGACTCAGATGTCCGCAACCTTAGCTGGGACACAGATTTGTGATTGTAACACCTTAACAAAGCACTTAACAATTATAGTTCATTAATATTTAGTCTTAGCTTACAACAAAACTAAACCCTAATAATAGATCAGTGCAACATTCACACAAATCCAATAGATTCAAGCACTAAGCATACCAACATAGATTAGATCTAGCATTCATTCACATTATTCAACACTAAGATACCATATTAGATTCATCTAAGCATACATCAGTGCACTAAGCATTTAACCATATAAACAAGAGAACAACCATAAAGCACAACACAACCACAACACGAGATATACATGGTTCACCCCCACCCTGGGGCTACGTCCACCAACTCTTCTTTTTTATTTCTTTCTATCAATCTTCTACATGCACAGAGCCATGATATCTTACTCTGCAGAGGACATGAGATCTGTGTGCACTCCTCTAGATCCTCCTTCCCTGAGTTATAGCACAAAGCCTCTTCACAATCTCTTACAATCACTTGCACTTAGCTCCGCAAGTTCTCAACATAGCATGCACAAAGCACTTACAAGTTGCACTTAGCACAATGTCTAGCCTCTCTTCGATCACATAGTTCGAACTAATTCCTACATCGCCTAGATTTCTATTTATGCATTACAAAAAGGGCCTAAACATGGGAAAACCCATGTGCCAACATCCCCATGCCCGTTACATAAGCACAAAACCTGAAAAGCCCTAAAAAGGGGCCGAGATCCCATGATCTCCGCTTCAACTTGCGCTCCGCCTTCGACAGCTTGTCGAAGTCCCAAAAGTAGGTCAAACATGACCAAGGATCCTCAAAACTTGGTCAAGGGCCAACAAGCCCCCAACACTCACTCGTGACTTGTCCCGAGTCACTCTGGTCTAGGTAGCTTTGCTTCAAAAGCCTTGAGCTTGGCTTGAGATACTTCGACCTGTTGCTACGCCACAACCTCCTGTTCAATGAGCTCTTGGATTACTACTTTGTTGACAGGTCCCTCTAAACGTTGTTTAGCTGCAGTGACGACTTGCTCCAATTCTTCTCCTCAGCCTTCAATCTCTGTGAATAGTTGGCAAGCCTCATCCTGTGTTGGTTGGAGCCTCTGAGTCACTTCCATGAATTTGCTCTGAATGGTGTGGACCTGCTGTTAAGCAGTGCGCTGTTCTTGGGATCGCTTCATCCTCTCAACAACTAACAGGGGATTTAATTGCGCCTGTAGTGTTTCTCCGTGCTGCTTTGCCTCCAGGAGATATGACTCCAGTGCCTTCAGTTCAGGATCCTCAGTGAGTCGCTCATAAGTCTGGGCACTGCGATCACTTAGTTGTTTACATTCTATGGAGAGGGCCTTGATTCTCTCAACTGCACTTCGAGCAGTTGCTTCTCTTTGATCTCGTACATCCGACGGAGTGTTGGGCACTGTTCGTAGCTCTAAGTCTGCTATTCTTTGTTGAAGCTGATGGATCGCTTCTGCGAGTTGCGCTACTTGATGCTCCACTCGATCTTCTTCCTTTGGCTCTATTGGAGCCGCCTTTGTTTTTTCTAGTCCGTCTCGAATTTCATGTCTTAATGCTCGAAATCGAAAGATGGTTTTCGTATTTTCCATCTATGGTTTCAAAAATCTCTGAAGTCTTATCACGTAAGCAACGATAATTATTGTACTCTTGAGGCGAGTTCTACTTTTCGTCAAAAAATTTTCCCCCTTTGTTCTACCTCGGGATTTCGCATGTTGGATGCTATAGATCACGTAGTTCACAAGTCCTGAGCAACGAAACGACGAAATCGCTTTAAAATTTTACCCAGGGCAGTAACGAGAGTAAAATTTTCCTAAATCATGATTAAACATCATCGGGTTTTCGCGCCTCGGCGTTCACTAAATCCAAAAGTCTTATTGTCGTAACCCCGATAGCCGAAACCACGAAGTCCTTATTTTAGTAACTTGTGTCAAGGTTAAGGCTAAAAGCTAAGCCATGGTAAGTTCTGTCGACAATTCGCCACTCGGTGTGTTCTCTTTTAAAAAACTACACTGTCTAAGCCCCGATTCGCAATCTTAATTCTTCCTTATGCCGACTGACATTTCGAACCGCCAAAATTTATGGCATTAATTAGAAATAAGGCGAATCGACAAATAAAGATTTGGGTTTTTATTGCTAAATTTATTTCTAAACATGATTTTACCGATCTGTTCTTAAAAAGTACCAAGTTTTCGAATATATAGAGTTGTTATTCATTATAACAAATTCATTTCTATAATACGTAGAGCACACTTTCTTAGCAAGCTAACTTCTGTATGTATACATATTTTTATCGCAGAAGAGCTAAAGCAGGATCTCCCGTCATGGCCCCGCGAAAAGCATCTAAAGCCAGCGTTGAGGTTGCAGGACAAGGTTCGGACAACGTCGCTGATACTTCACCTCGAAGTGTCGACTCTGTCCCGAATTGGTTGTTCGTTTCTGATGTTCTGCAGGCCGAATTAGTGGATTATTCTGATTATTCCAGCGACAATGAAAAAGACGACATAACCACTAAATATAAGATCGTCATTCAATCGGGAATGCATAAAGTAGCGGCCAGGCCACGACTGCTCCCCTACTATGATATGGTTCGATGGGCATTAGACCATGTGGACATACCAACCAGAACCATCATCAATGAGCAGAAGGTCACCATCGAGACTTTCAGACCTGAACATCTGCAAGCTATGTACAAGTTGCCTACAGCATCCGACCTTACATATGATGCCGAATTCTTGGAAGAGTGAACAAACTGAAGGATTGTGTGCAGTATGACAAGACTATGTCTAGCTTAATAAGAGATTGGGTTTTGCACCTTGTGAAGTTCAGGGCAGACAGTAATGGTATATATTCAATAGCTTCCTTGGAACCACAGTTCAAGTATGTAGCTATGATGACATGCAGATTATACGGGAGAGAGGACACCTCACATTTCTTTCTTCAATGGGTGCCTCTAATACATCGAGTTGTCGAAGGCTGTTCCTTTGACTGGGTGAAAATGTTGTCTGATAGCTTGACCAGTCGGGTTACAGAGTATCGGGCGCAGAAAGAGAGCGAAAATATTTCCTCATTTTTTATGTCTGCATACATTATGGACGCCGTATGCTTTCTAACACCATTCCCCTTAATGAGCTGGAGTTGGACTCCAGCAGAGGCCGAGCCCATCCACGTCTATCATTCGAAATTGTGGGAAAACAAAGCAACAGATTTCGTATATGAAATCTTCAACTGGGTGATGGTACCTCTGCATGTCACTATTTTTGGTCACCTTCCATCCAGGATCTCGGACAATATAGTGATGAACTTGAGCAGTATAGCTGACTGGTATGTAGAAGTCAAATTCTCATATCTCAGAGTTTTCGAGGCTTCTGTTCCCCCGCATGCATTGCCATTATTTATCCCCGACAAGCTGGCTTGTCGCGAAGTGGCTAGACAAACAGTAATCGGTGGCATAAGCAAGGAGCTTAAGGGATACTCAAAGAAGGTATGGCCACCTTTTCCTGTTCATTTAAATTCATATTCTTTGTTAGATTTCGGGCATGCTAAAGATGAGGCAGTGGCCCTGGAAGACCTAAAATTGGTCCTCATTGAATTCAAGAAGCATGATCCGCAAAGGGTCGTGAGTAATCATTTGGCCAGTTGTGGACTCAAGAGACTTGAACACGAAAATTCATCCTCGGACGACATTTTCCGAGGCGCAAGATCTTATGCCGAGATTTTAGCTCGGATACAAACCTTGGCACCTGAAGAGAGGGCCGATGTTCCGAAATTCCAAGAACATCGACGTAGTTGTCTTCCTGCAGTATTACGGGGTGAGAATCCGAGTGCAGCGGAGGTGAAACAAAAGGATGTTGAAGGCTCCAAAGATGCGACTCCCAGTCAAGAAAAACACCAGGATCGGGAAAAGCAAACTAAGAGCCCGAAAGAAGAGATAAAGACTCCCGACCCGCCAAAGAAGCAGACTCCGATTACTACTCCGGGGTAATCAGCGAAGCAAATCAGAGATCCTATCGTATCAGTTACTCCCTTGCAGTCAACTCAGGGAAATATTGACGCAGGGTGGATCTTAAATGAAGAATTGAGGTCTATAAGGGTGGAAGAGCTCCCTCCAAGTGAGTTCTTCTTTGATAAGAAGAAAAAGGCAGTGGTAAAGAGAGAATTCTATCAGGAAGGGGAATCGACAGCCAAGAAATACAAAGTTTTGACTGATGGGAAGGACAAGAAGAGTGAACCATTCACAACATAAATAGCTGGGACATTAGGGGCATATGCCACGACGAATCAATTTTCAGTCGGGGTTTTGAAAAACTAGCTGAAACGAAAAAATCGCCTCATCAAAACCCTAGAAGCCAGACTAGCCATTGCAGAGGAGGCTGCCAAGGACCAGGCGAGTGCAGGGATAGAACAAGCAAGGTTGGTCGATAAAAGTGAGATAGAGCTGCTCAAGACTAAGCTCGAACAAGCAGAGCTGGTGGTTCAGAATGGTCAGATACAAGCGGGCCATCAAAAAGACTTGATCGAACAGCTACAGGCCAGTGTGGAAATTGCCGAAAGTAAAGTTATAAATATCGAGATGTTCTAGTCCCAGGCGATGGAGATTTAAAGCAGAGTTTCTGCGGCCCAACGAAATTTACTCGCCAAGGTAGAGGCGATTCGGGACAACTGCTTGCTTGTTAATCAAGTTTCAAAAATTTTATCTGTTAGAGAAAGAGAAGCTGGAGCAGCACGGGTCGCCTTTCAAGAGGCTGTGATAGCTACAAACAACAGGGAATCGGGAAGTACTCTCAGGTTTACTATTTCGGAGCAGACTAGAGGAAATATTCTATTAAAAGAATGGGAGCACAGCATCTCGGAAGGTAAATTGCAAGCCAAGAGGGTAATGAATTCCTTAGAAGAGGTTTTCAGTTCTATAGATGGTAATCTGCTAGGCATTGATAGTGAAGCCTCGATACATATTATATATATGGAAAACACTAGACTCATATCATATATGTAAAAACACTGGTTGTATATTACCTTGCCTTGACTATAAAAATGTGATGATGATATATGATAAAATCCAACATGGATAGAACCCAACTCAGAATCAATGAGATAAAATGCATAGCTATATGCAACCCAAAAATGACAAAGTAAAGATGCCAAAATAGTTGTAGAAAGTGGGAAAAAAGGATTTAATGAGGACGCAACAAGGACATATGATAAGGTCTACCACAACAAAAAAAAATGGACGCCAATAGGATGTTAGGTGGTAGTCAAACGAATGCACACATAAATTAAATGTGGATGTAACGAGGACACTAAGGAAATGCTATCAGGACTCCCAAAATGATGCACCAATGATGCAATTAAGATGCACCAAGGATGAAAATATGATGCAATGAGGACACAAATATGATGGAAAAGGAGTCTAAAAAAGACACAAAAATACAATAAAGATGTACAATAAAACTAGATAAGTACACATAGAGATGCAAATAATGGATGTAAAACATATGTAGAAAGAAATGACTACCTATGGTGTCCTATTTTATGTAAAAAAAACCAATAAAAACCAATTTAACAAAGGAAGGGAATGTCAAAGTGAAAAAATGAAGGTATTGTAATAGTACCTTATCCATCTTAAGAATATCACAAAGCAATGTAAAAAATTGTAACAAAATCCCTCTAGCTAAGAGGCCATGAGTGGATGGTATCAATCTTATAAAAGATGAGGGTATTGTAATAGTACCTTATCCATCTTAAGAATATCACAAAGCAATGTAAAAAATTGTAACAAAATCCCTCTAGCTAAGAGGCCATGAGTGGATGGTATCAATCTTATAAAAGTTGTCTAGTACTTTTATCTATTCCCAACTACTTAAAGTGATTTTCTTGCATTGCAAGGATAGCCTACAAGGAGAAAAACATTTCTTTATGGGGAATTGAAACACCTTTGCTTTACCAACATACCAAGTTCCCATTGACAATTTAGATAATTTTTTAATAGAACTTAAGTTTCAACTTCTAATCACCTTTTTTATCAAGATTTATGGGAGGTCACTAGTAACTTTCTCGAATTGAGATGTACACACATCTTCATTGAAACTTTTACTAAAAGAAAGCATAATTTGATGTTTATAAATTTTAATTGAAATATATAATTTTTTTTTTCTTAGAATTAATCCATAAAATCTAAAAATAATATTTTCCTATAATTAATCCACATAAAATTTACGAAGTCAACATGTAGAAGAAGAATAGAAAAATGTGCCCACTTTAAAATATTTATTTGATAGTATCGTATAGCAAACTGTTTTTTCCCAAATTGAAAAAATTCTAACAATGATATAGAAGAGGAATAGAAAAATGTGCCCACTTTAAAATATTTATTTATAGTATCGTATAGCAAACTGTTTTTTCCCAAATTGAAAAAATTCTAACAATAGTATAGAAGAGGAATAGAAAAATGTGCCCACTTTAAAATATTTATTTGATAGTATCGTATAGCAAACTGTTTTTTCCCAAATTGAAAAAATTCTAACAATGATATTGTTTATGTTTTAGGATTATTTGTGTTTAAATTTTTTATGTCAACATTTTCGATTTCATTTAGGTTTATAATTAGGATAAATTGTATCACTTTTTGGCCCTACGCCACATGCTTTTCACCGATAGAGAAACTATTTGATAAAGAGTAAAGAGTTCATAAGAAATTATTATTTTCAAATCTAAGAACTCTTATCTTAGTTCACATATCAATTAGAAGAGAATGAAAGAATGAATTGGTTTGTGTTTCAATTACAATTAATCATTAGAATTATACTCAGTGAATACAGATTAGATATTTATAAAGAATAGGTTTATATAACTCTCCAAATGTAAGGATGTTAGTTGTGGAGCTTGATTATCTTCTCGATTCAGAAATCTTGTTTCAATTGTGTTGGGATCACGTTTTCTGATGGGAGGGTGTGAGGGGGCTTTCCCCCCACATATCTTGACAAGGGGGTTTAGGGGGAGGGGAGCCCCCTTGAAGAGATTTTTTTTGGAAAACCACCTTGTAAAATATTGTAATTTCATAGTCAATTTGGACCATCCATTAAAATTCACAAATCAGACGATATAAGTTATGTTATTTATTTTTTCCCTAGAAGAGCACCCTTTTATGTATGAGGGAATTGTATTGCGGTTGTGTATGTGTGTGAATATTGTATTATGAGAGATGAGACTATGAGAGAAAGAAGAAGAAGTTACATCGGGTGTGTTGTAGGTTGTATCCCTTCATTTTGCTGGATAATAATAAAGGAAGGAATGACAATTTCTATGGTGGATGTATCCCACATTTGGTGAACCACTTATATATGTGCCTCTATTGTATTGTGTATCTTCTATCTTTTATTTCCACATCTATTTTTATTTTATTGTTCCATGATCCTGTTTTTGTAACAAAGAAGAGTTTGAATGCAGAACACGTGAATGTGATAATATTAACCTAGAATTAAAAGAAGAGTTATGAAAAAAGTAAAGAAATTGATCAAGTAGTTAGATCAATGACTATCTTTGAGTCAAATATAAAATCAAAATATTCAGGAAATTAAAATAAGATAAACAAATTCTAATGCCTACAATAAATGAAAAAAATACACATATTACCACAACCATAAATTGCATGATTGTGAATGCTTTGATTCTATGGGAAATCCCATAAATATTAAAAAGAAAAATAGAGTGATTCTATGAGCAATCCCATAAATATTAAAAAAAAAAAAGAGTGGGAAAAGATGCAAAATATTCAACAACAATTGAAACAAAATCTCTAAAAATCTCAAGATTGATCATTTCTCCATCTACCACCCTTTCCTCTATAAACACTTTTTCTCTATACTATCATGGAGAACTACCAATATATTTATAAAGTCCATGAAAATTTTGAAGAAAGTGACATGATCACTCTAATAAGAGGAAATCAAGCTAAAAACTATTTTTCTACCTCTACCACCCTTGTTTCCTCTATAAACACTTTTTCTCCATGGAGAACTACCAATATATTTATAAAGTACATGAAAATTTTGAAGAAAGTGACATGATCACTCTAATAAGAGGAAATAAAGCTAAAAACTATTTTTCTATAAGGCATGTGAGGCCACACAACATGTCAATGTTTAGAATCTTTACCTAGTCCAATATTTTAGATTGTTTGCCACCGTGGTGATAATGATTTCACATATGCTTCCAAGTTAAGAAAGAGATAGACAAGAATGGCAAAATATACATTTACAAGTACAAAAGATAAACCAAAAGGATTCAAAAATGGTAAAGGTGCAATAATGGAAGAACATAAAATAAAGTATCGTATTAATGACTTTGATGTTCACTATGAAATGTAGAAAAAGGTATTTGAATAACATTACAAATCTTAGAAGATTGTAAAATTTAAGAGAAAATTTGCAAAAAGGTATAAGTAATTAAGAAGAAGTTCATTTTAATGGATTAGCTCAAGTGGATGAGTGTTGTGTTTCTAAAATGAGAGGTCTTGGGATCAAATCCACGACCATACATTGTTTCCATTGTTACGTTTATTAAACCTCACTTGATGTTTCCATTAAGATAGGCTCGTCATCAAATAGACAATTCACCTCACTTAGATGAAAGTTTCCCAAACTTTCATTCCCCCAAAAAATAAGAAAAAGTTTTATGCTAATAAACAATGACATAAAGAAGAAATTGATTTAAAATGTTAAAAGGAAAATTAAATTTTTAGCTTAAGACATGAGATGCCTATTAATAATTATGATATCATAGGCTCTCTACTAAACCTAGAGAATTAAAGGAATGAGTTAAAGATATCTCAAGTACTTACAACCATTATGGACAAAGCCTTTATAACCCCTTTGAAAATGATAAGCCGATTCCATTATCAACCTAGCTTGTTAAGTGAGAATTATGGTGGCCCCTTTGTTTTTGGTATTATAGATATGGTGGTGCGAGATTATTTAGGTGAGAATTAGGGTCGTGTCATCGATTTTGAGAAATATGGAACAAATGGCAAGGTGTACTAGAGTGACAAGGTGTGAAATAATGAATAATATATTTCAAGGGATGTAATTTCCATTTTACATGAATATTGTGGTTGGACAATTACATACATATCACTAGACAATAATGAATAGATTAATGCACATTAATTCTAGCTAACTTGCTTGGTTTGTCTATGTTTGTTTAATCATTCCTTATGCCTTTAGGTCACATTGTTTAAATTAATAGGTAAAGGATGGGAAAAGGGTTCAAATGTTTGCTAGTTAGATGGGTATGTAATACTTGGTTATGTCTTCGAGCCACATTGTATAAATTAATATGTAAATTATGGGAAAAAGGTTTAAATGTTAGTTGGTTAGATGGTTATGTAATGGGGTGGATATTTTATTATGGGATGGTTTAGGTGATGTACGAGAAAAATGTTGTATAATTGGATAGTTATGGAATATAATGGAATTATATTTCTTATTTTATTTATCCATAAACTAGTAATTTACATTTTTATTTTATTTATCCTTTAATTAATAATTTACATGGATGATGTGTATGTTGTGTTTATTTAGTTAAATTTTATGGTTTGTTAGCTTTGTTTATTATGAAGGATATTGATTATTTTTATTAATACTAATTTGCATACTTAAGAAGTAGTCAGAGTTGATGGACTGGAAATGTATTGAGGTTTCTCGATTTTATTGTATTCCTCGTATGGAAAATATATAGGTAACACACTTTGTGTTATGATTTAAGGGGGGCATATATATGGATAATTGTATATGATATAACCTCAAGGGGGGCATATATGGGCCTAAATGTACATGTAACGTGTAAATGCATATGTAATAGGGTCATCCTAGTGATAAAGGGGTCTCATGTGCAAGTGTGAGTAGCTATATATAAGAGATCATGTATTCATTATTGGGGAAGGGAATGGTGAAGTATGAATGATATTTGGTTATTTGGAGGGGGTTCCCCTATTCTTTAAGGAGTTACCGTGTAACATATCTATATTGGAGTTGCGCTCCACGTTGACATTCTTTACATGGTGTGTACTTATGTTATTTTATGATATTTTGAGCATTTGGTTCATTATATTTGGTATCAGAGCACAAATCCTAGGGTTTCGCTTCCTCAATAAAGTCATTTTATAATTTTAATTATAAATTTTTCTTGGAGCCACTTCAGAAGGAAAAACCTAGAGGATATTGATAATACTTATCAGTGTACCTATGGTACAAATTTCATCTTCTGGGTCATTGTACTTTTGTAGATACACTCTGTGGAAGATAGGGTATCTAACTTGTCTCAAACAGGTGTTTTGGGTAAAACATTAATAAATTCTTCCTAGAGTATACAAATTGAGTGAGACAAATTGAATTGGATAGTGGATAGTCTTTAGTATTTCTGATACAATTTTCAGAATTTATATCAATTATGTTTTGTGGGGCACGCTATACAAGTTCGCTCTCCTGGAAAGGCCAAAAATCAGCAAGGTGTGGGGAAGTTACCATAACTTCCAGTTGGCACATCCAATTTTGGTCATAACTGTGGCATTGAAAAGAAGAAATTTCAGAGTACTACAAACCACAATTTTAGAATCAGAAGGGCCAAAATTGCATAGATACATTAGAAGCAAGGTCGGCTAGGAGGATAGACTCCAAATCAAGGTTTCCAAGTTATGTTGACTTAAAACTATCATAACATTTTATTGGAATGTCCGATTGAGGTGATTCAAAATACGTTGGAAAGATAAAACATATAATATTATATTGGAGCATGGATTATAACTATTTGAGAAATTTATCCTTAATATAGTGAGGTCGGAAGTCAAGGATTGGGGTTAGACCTTAATTAAGAATCAATGACAACACCTAACTTTAGAGGAGATGAAGATAAAGATGAAATCAGTCCCATGGAATGGTTGAGGATGATATAGAAAGATTTTATGAGGATTGATATAATTACTTTTGGGGCATATTTTTATTTTTTAGGTGGATCTCATAAGTGGTGGAGAAGCCTTGATGAAGATACTAGAATCCACTACACATGGCTCTAACCCCAATGAAGATACTAGAATCATGAAGATGGGTAACACTTTTGCTTGTTTTATGAGAAAAAAATTATATTTTAACAGGTTCTTCAACTTCCGGTAAAGAAAAGTATTTTTTTTATTTATAATTTCACTTTATAGTAAAAACAAAACTTGTGAAGAATTTTGTTAGCTTTCCACTGACTATTTTTCAATTTTTTTATAGAGATTTGATATGTCAATTTGACAAATTTTTGACAATATGTTTGTTACAAATGAAGGAAAAGATAATGAGTTATGTTTTCCATTATTATTAAACTTTTGTTTTTGACAAATGAAATATATTGCAACAATCTACAAAGACTCTATTTTTTGATGACTATAGTTTTGAATCTAATGGATGAATATTAGAATTTTTAGAATTCTTTGAAGTTGACCAATCTGAAAATGTTGCACATTTTAAACACATTTTTTACCCCGCCATGTATCTATCTTAATTTTTACTTAAAAGTAAAATCTAAAAATACCCTTTTGAAGAGAACAGTTTAGGGATTTTGAATATAAATTTTCCATTCTGTATTTTTAGAGATATGGATTTTTTATTTCACTGAATCATAATGTCACTTGAAAATATTATGCAGTGATTTTTTAAAAAAATAAATAAAATTAGATAAAAACAATGAAAATGAAAACAAATTATATCCAATGAAAGTAGATTCAATTTAAAAAATGCCAGTATCAATTTCGAAACTAAATTCTGAGTATTTGCATGAGTCTGCTACATCCAAAGTTCAAGTAAGCTGGAGAGAATTCACATTTTCCTGCAATCAGTCCCATTTGCAGGTTTTCAGCCGAAATATTATTTCGTCCGAACAATATCTTTTAACGGAATTCGTTAAAAATAAACCTTTTGGCCGAAATGTGCTTATCACAGGAAAAAAAATCATCCAAAAAATATTGTACATGATTGTTGAGGGCGTTGTTCGATTTGATGTGTGAACTTTCGACCGAGAATTTTTTTGGCTGAAAAATCCTATCTTTCGGCCGAAAAAATGCCGCTAGGAATTTTGGAGACCTAATTCTCACAAAAGTGTTACCCATCTTCATGATTTTATCCAAGATTTTGAAAACATATTCTCAGATAAATGGATCAGGGATACAAAAATGGAGGAAATGTATATAATTCAATATGAATTAAAAGAAACAAAGGAAGAGATTAAGAAGAAGGGCGAGGAGCTATCTAAGATAATATCCCTTAATGAATCACTCATTAAGGAGGTTAATAACCTAAAGCAAGAAAATACTAGCAAATGCAAGAGGGGAAAAGATGAATCAAGGGAAGATTTGAAAAAGAAAGATGGAGACATATGTAGATCATAATAAAAAAATATTGGATGAGGTTAAGATATTGAAAGAATAAAAGAAGAATTGTCAAAATAAAGAAGAAAGAATGATCTTGGATGAAGAATCTACCAAAAGACTGCTAGATGAAATTTGCAAGAAAGTTGAGGAATCCTTAAATACAAATGAGGTAAAGTCAGAAATAAAATCCATAATTGAAGAAGGACGTCAGAATTTGATAGATGGGGTCACCTTGTAGCTTCAAAAGGAGAAATAAGACAAGATTCAAGAAGGTCAACATAAGATACTTGAAGAAGTTGAACTCCATCTAGAGGATGTACATGCCAAATATGATGGTATTATTTCCAAGTCTAGAGTAATCAAGGACCAAGCAAAGATTATCGAAGATGCCATTGTCTCTAAAAAGAAGATAGATGAAGTGCATGTGAAGAGTGAAGAAAAACCGTCAAATGTGAAGTCGTATCGACACCCTCATTACCAGGAAACATTTCAAGGAAGACAAGAATGACGATATCAACATTATGAAGGAAGAAGATGGAATAATTGTCAATATTCATGGAACAAGCCATCAACAAAATACTCTTCAACAAGTTATTATCAGAGACCAACAACCACTACAAATTGGAGAAGCTTCAACAAAAATACATGGAATCAAAGGAAAGAAAATTATGCAACAACTAGACACCAAGGATTAATATCGAAAATAATTTATTTTGGATGGATAGATCATCAACAATGGAATGAAGAAAGTAGGACCATAATAAAACCATATTACTTGGTTTCATCACATGTGAAGCCTTTAAATGCAAAGCTTTGAGGACAAAGTTTTTTGAAGGAGGGTACTATGTTATGACCCAAGGGGGGCATATATATGGCTAAATTTATATGATATGATCCCAAGGGGGGGCATAAATGGGCCTAAATGTACATGTAATGTGTAAATAAATATGTAATAGGGTCGGCCTAGTGATAAAGGGGCCTTATGTGAAAGTGTGAATAGATATATATAAGAGATCATGTATTCATTATTGGGGAAGGGAATTGTGAAGTATGAATGGTATTTGGTTATTTGGAGGGGGTTCTCCTATTTTTTAAGGAGTCACTATGTAACGTATCTATATTGGAGTTGTTATCCATGTTGACATTCTGTACATGGTGTGTACTTCTGTTATTCATTTCGTGTGAGACCTTCCCTACATCAAGGGTTGATTTGTTCATGCTATACTACAACATCCTTTCTTGGACACTCTAGTGAACCTTGGTCTACAAATTTGAGCCAAAAAGTAGTTTTGTTGTCGTGACCAAATCATGCTAAATGTGTGGTTTGGGGAAAATGAAGTGATGGATTATAAAGGAATCAATGCAATATTTGTTTAACAAATCAAATAGTCCACAAGAAAAGAATCATCATCTTTGTCATGGAGTCTAGATAAAGTCAAGGATGAGTTATTGTATGATAAAGTCTATGAAATTTTATGGATTTATACTCAAAGCTCAAGTGTTAGTAGTTGATGAGAGTTTCTTGGGCCAGTTATGTAAATGATTTAGTTGTTTTAGGGATGCATGGATTCACATCCGATTAATTATCAAAATTATAATAAATAGAATGTTAGTTTTGTTGTTAAAAACCAGTTATGCATAAAACATTATGATTTTACATAATTGCTAGTTGGTAAGAGAATTATTTTATTCTTATACAAGACATAATAATGAGAAGAATGTCCATAAAGATAGAGGAGCACATAATACAACTAAACTAACTAGGAAAGAAGATGCAAGAGAATATCCACATCATTGCAAAGTATGCTATGTTCCATATAGAAAAAGAAGAATGAGAAAACAATCAAAAGAAATTCCTTCTTCTTAATTATGTCCTCATGGTTGTGTTTGTTGGGTACATGTTATATTCTTTGCACGACTAGCACTAGTAACTGCTACATTGTGCCGGGCGCATAGAGGGGTTTGAGGGGAGGGTGTTAGGCCCCCCTTCAGGGGTTGCAGGGGTTTGGGGGCATCAGCTCCGATATTTTTTTTGCATCGGGAAAATGTCGCATTTTTTCCTCGTTTTTTGTGTCACCTTGATTTTTCGTGTCCATTGTTGGGCAGTTTTTCGGCACATGGTTTTTGCCGATGGTTTTATATTTTCGGTTAAGGAATTAGGGTTGTTGACTAATCCAGGTCATTGGGTTAGGGTTTTGGATGCCGCTGGCTCCTATATGTATATTGTATTGTAAACAATGTATCACTATGAATGAATATAGAATATGTTGGTTTTCTCGGTTTGGGTTTCCAGCCGAGAAATCTCTGTGTAATGTTTGTATTTTCCATTGTATATTTTCTGTTCTTTTACTAAAAATATGTTTGTAGTAAATAATTGTACAAGGTTAAAATCTACATTTGGTATCAGAGCTTTGTTGGCTTCAGGGGGATGCCTTTGTGGTCAAGGGTTTGGCTCGAGACTGTGATAATCCTTGTTACAGTGGGAGATTTTTGGTATTGATTTTTCAGGTGAAACGAAATAGCGAGTTGTTTGAAAATGGATGTCAAGAAGTTTAATGGGAAAGGTTTTGAGCTGTGGAAGCTCAATATAGAATATTTGTTGGTGGAAAGAGATCAATGGATCACGATGGATCCAAGTACTGCACCTACATAAACTTCAACAGATGACTGGAAAAAGTTGGATAAGAAGTCGAAGAGAATTATCCAATTGTGTCTCTCAGATTCAATATTACTAAATGTGTTAGAGGAAGCTACAACTAAATATTTATAGGATAAGTTGGGGAAGTTGTATCAGTCTAAGTCCCTAGTAAATAAACTATTCCCAAGAAAGAAGCTATATAACCTGGGGATGAGAGATGGAGACTCGGTGGTAAGCATTTGAACGCCTTCAATATTGTGGTAAGTTAGTTAGTATCTGTTGAGATTAAAATTCAGATGAAGACAAGTGTACAAGTTTACTGTGCTCTTTACCAGACTAGTGGGATATTCTGGTTGTGGCCATAAGTAGTAATACAAGTCCCTTGAAGTTTGATGAAGTGGTATCATCCTTGTTGTCAGAGGAGATGAGAGGGAAGAACATGGAAGGACATATCACAAATGCATTATTTGCAAGAGGACGCTCCCAAGAAAGAAATAGATCCAAGTCCTCAAGTGGGAGATGTAAGTCTAAGGGAAGATCTAAGTCTCCTGAAAAGTTTGTAAAGGTATGCTGGAGATGTGGACAAGAAGGGCACTACAAGAAACAGTGTAAATCCAAAGTTTAGAAAAAGAAGGGATCTGAAGAATTTCCTTCTACAAAAGAAAATACCTCCAAGGAAGAAGGAGGGGATGTGTACTTGGATTCTTCAATAACACATGCAGATCATAAGGCATGGTTGGTTGACTCAAGTGCATCCTTTCATATGAATCCCCACAGGGAGTGGTTCTGTGAATATGAAAGGTATGACAGAGGTAATGTTTTTCTAGGTGATGAATCGACAACCATAATCATAGGTCGAGGAAAAGTCAAGTTGAGGCTCATAGATGGAAGGATTAGAACATTAATTGGTGTTTTTCACATCCTAGGTTTGGCCAAATTTTTTATTTCTATAAGAAAAATGGACGATGTAGGGGTAAAAACAATATTTGAAAAGGAAACCTGCAGGATGGTTCAAGGAGCAATGGTGTTGCTGAAGGGAGTTTGGTTTGGAACTCTATATAAGATACAAGGAAGCACTATTAGTGATGGGTGTAAGAGTTCCATTGTTCCTGATATTGGAGTTGAAGAAGAAAGAAATCCTATAGCCTCTGGAGAAAAGGTTATGTTGTGGCATCAAAGATCGGGGCATATTGGAGAGAAGGGTCTTTGAACACTACATAGTTAAGGTGTGGTTGAAGGTATGTCTAACTGATCTTTGGATTTTGATTTCTGTGAACATTGTGTATATGGGAAGCAGAATTGGGTAAGATTCCCCTCTGGTGCAATGAGGGAAGAAGGAATTTTACAGCTAGTTCATAGTGATGTGTTTGGACATGTGTCGGTTCCATCACTGGGAAAATCTATGTACTATGTCTTTTTTATAGATGACTTCTCAAGGAATACTTGTATATATTTATCAGGAAGAAATCTAAAGTCTTTGACAGGTTTAAAGAGCTTAAGGCTCTTGTTGAGAATCAAACAAAGAAAAGATTAAGGTGTTTAGGACAGATAATGGCAGAGAGTTCTGCGGGAATGAATTTGAAGAATTATGTAAGAAGTGAGGTATATAAAGGAAGAAGACTACTCCATATACACCTCAACGAAATGGATTTGCAAAAGGGATGAACATGACATTGATGGAAAAAGCAAGGTGCATGCTCAGTGGTGCCGGGTTAGGACAAGAATTCTGGGTAGGGGCAGTGGGTACTGCATGTTATCTGGTCAATAGATCACCCTCATCAGTGTTGGATGACAAGACTCCACAAGAGGTATGGACTGGTAATAAACCTTCCCTCACACATCTCAAGGTATTTGGCTGAGGCCTTCATGTTCCAAAGGAAAACAAGAGTAAGCTAGATAAGAAGGCTGGAAAATGTATCTTTATTGGGTATAAATATGGTCTCAAAGGTTATAAATGTTATAATCTTTGGGACCTAGAAACTAAGAAGGTTGTGTATAGCCGAGATGTGGTATTTAGAGAAATGAAGGATGTTGTTAAAAAATAAGTCCTACCAAGTAAGGAAGAACCAGAGAAAATAGAGTTTGATTTAAAGGATGATGAATCAAACTCTATAGAAGAACATGAATCAGAAGAAGAAGATCCTCATTCTCTAGTATTGAGGAGATTGGTTCGAGAAAGAAGGCCATTGGAAAGGTATACTCCATATGATTTCCATTCATTTTTTTCTTTGTATATTACTGATGATGATCCTAAAAATGTCAGGGAGGCAATGGATTGAGAGGATGGAAAACTCTAGAAAATGGCCATGGATGAAGAAATGGCAGCCTTGATTAAGAATGAGGTGTGGGATCTAGTGGAGTTGCAGACTGGAAGAAATCCCATTGGCAACAAATGGGTATTTAAAAAGAAGTTGAATGCATAAGGAAAAATGGATAAATAAAAAGATCAATTAGTAGTAAAGGGTTATTCACAGGTTGAGGGAAGTGATTTTGGTGAGATTTTTTCTCTTGTTGCCAAGTTAACTTCTATAAGATTTTTCTTAACTGTTGTTGTTACATTTCATTTTGAATCAGAACAGATGGATGTGAAGACAACATTCCTACATGGGGATATGGAAGAATAAATCTATATGAAGCAACCAAAAGGATTTTCTATGAAGGTAAAGAAGGAGCTAATATGCAAGATGAAAAAGTCCATGTATGGTTTAAAACAATCACCAAGGATGTGGTATCAAAAATTTGATACTTATATGCTGGGACTTGGCTTTACAAGAAGCAAAGAGGATCACTGTGTGTATTTTAAATTAATTGGTGATCAATTGATTTATTTGTTCTTGTATGTGGATGACATGTTGCTGATAGAAAAAAACAAGGACATTATCTATGATGTGAAAACTCAGTTGTCCACTAAATTTGACATGAAGGATCTCGGTGCTTCAAATTTCATTTTGGGCATGGAAATTAAAAGAGATCAGAAAAATATGAAACTATGGTTAAATGAGAGAAAATATATTGAGACAATATTTCAGAGGCTTAATATGCAGGAATGTAAACCAGTAAAGGTCCCTATTCCTGTTGGTGTAAAGTTATTTGCGGATCAATGTCCCAAGACATATGAAGAGGAGGAGGACATGTCTCGTGTTCCATACGTGAGTGCAGTTGGCAATTTGATGTATGCAATGGTTTGTACCAAACTGGACATTGCACATGCAGTGGGAGTTTTGAGTAGGTATATGTCAAAACCAAGGAAGGAACATTGGAGAACAGTGAAAAGGGTTTTTAGTTATTTGCGTGGAATTGCTAGCTATGGATTGTGCTACCAAGAAACACCAGGATTTTACAGAGTGTTGGACATACATGGGTTTTTGGATGCATACTGGGTTGGAGATATGGATCTTAGGAGATCTACAAGCGGGTATGCGTTTAATCTATTTGGAGGAGAAATCGGTTGGATGAGAAAAATACAGGTTGTAGTGGCACTTTCAACTACAGAAGCTGAATACATGGAAACTACTCATGCAAGTAAGGAAGCAATATAGTTACAAAGATTGTTTTCAGGTATTGGGTTGGTACAACAAGATGTAACGATAGATTGTGATAGTCAATGTGCAATTTTTATGGTGAAGAACCTGATTTATCATTCAAAGACAAATCATATTGATATTCAATATCATTTTGTGAGAGATATGGTTGAAGAAAAGAAAGTGTTGTTGATAAAGGTGGACACTTTGAATAATTTTGCAAATTCATTAACAAAATCTGTGAGCACTGAGAAGTTCTCTTGGTGTAGAGGATCCATGGGCATTGCTGCCCTGGATTGTTGATTATGTAACCCTGTAACCCCATGTATGCAATGAAAACAACAAGTGGGAGAATGTTGGGTATGTGTTATATTCTTTTCATGACTAGCTTTAGTAATTTCTATGTTACGCCGAGTGCATTTGAGGTCAATGCCCCCAAGAATTTTTTTTGCCTCGGGAAACGTGTTGCATTTTCCTCATTTTTCGTGTCACCTCGATTTTCGTGTCCATTGTTGGGAGGTTTTTTGGCACATGGTTTTTTCCGATGGTTTTATATTTCCAGTTAAGGAATTAGGGTTGTTGACTAATCCAGGTCATTGAGTTATGGTTTTGGATGCCGCTGGCTCCTATATGTGTATAGTATTGTAAACAATGTATCACTATGAATGAATATAGAATATGTTGGTTTTCCTGGTTTGGGTTTCCAGGGGAAAAATCTCTGTGTAATGTTTGTATTTGCCATTGTATCTTTTCTGTTCTTTTACTAAAAAATTGTTTTCAGTAAATAATTGTACAAGGTTAAAATCTACAATGTTTATATTTATGAGATACTTTTCATGAGGAATTGTACAAATTTTTTCATACCATATCCCCACATTTCACAATTAAAATAATTTGTATCAATGGAAATATAAAAATGACCAAATGAACACTCATTACAATGTGTGTTTCATTATCCACATTTCATAATATTTGATAATAAAAATAACAAGTACAAAATGCAAATGTTTTAGCCAACTTTCTTAACTTATTGCTTCCAACAAGTACATGCATTTCTTTTCTAGTTGTTTCAGAGGCCATAATGACCATTATAACATGGTCACAACATTCACCTTGTCCTTCAAAATTTCCCAACATTACAAACAATTTGAAAAATATTAAATAACACCACGAAGGAGACAACACCAATTAAAAATACCATTTAACAAGATATACAATATGGTGACAATACAAGTCATCAAAGGGTAACTACATAAGAAATTGCATTAACCCATGATGCATCTCTTCTCTTACATAAGAAATTGCATTAACCCATGATGCATCTCTTCTCTTACATAAGAAATTGCATTAACCCATGATGCATCTCTTCTCTGGTACAACCAAGGAAACAATGATAGCATGTTTGTTTAGAAAGAATTTGTGCACAATTTAAAAAAACTATAAAATAAATAAGAGAATGTTCTTTCAAACATTTGCATTAATGTGGCTTTGAGTTTACATGAACATATTTTCCAGTATTTAGAATAAACATACCATGAACGTATTTAGAATCAAGCATACCATGAATAAACAACTAGTTTACATGAACACCTTTTCCACATATTTAGAATCAAGCATACCATGAATAATATAAAGATGATGAAAATAATCACAGGGTGTTTCTTTTTGGGATTGAAAAAGTTTTTAATTCCAGAAGTACAAACATAACAAAACATACATTGTATTTGCATACCTAACAATGCCACGGCCAGGCTACAGTACCATTACAAAATCACAACACCAACCATCATCCATTTTCTGGAGTGGTTTATTCATGGAGTAATTTTTACCTTTCCGCATGTTATTTGATGAGCTGTGGGAATAGGAAAGGGTGATTTTAAGAATTTAAAATTTATAATTCTGTAAACTCTGATAGGGTAAATAGATTCGTATCGGTAATGAAAACGAAATTTGAAATATGGTAAGTTTTAATATTGTAAATAGATTCGTAAATCCATTTTCATAAGTAATACTTTCAGACCACAATTTTAATATTGTAAATAGATTTGTGCATCCATTTTCATAAGTAACAACTTTATACTTTATACTGCAAATTTAGTAATTAAAATTTGCAATTCTAACAATGAGACAAATATCCTATTAGATTTGTAAGAAAAAACAAGAGTATTTTGCCATACCAAAAATCCATTTCCTTAACTGTCCACCTATATTGCCTCCCTTCAATCACACCCCTCTTTTTCTCTTTCTCGCAACGACCATATTTATATATTAAGCATAGGTTTCTCCCTATAAAATTAAATTGAATTGATAATTCACGGATAAAAATGATATAAAAAAGANAATATAAAAAAAAATATATATATATATATATATATATATATATATATATATATATATATATATATATATATATATAGATATAGTTTAAATATTATCTTCTGGAACTATTATCAAAATCTAATTATATTTGGTGAAATTATAATTTTCTATTATTTAAATTAAATTAAGTAGCTCAAAAATCAGCAAGTTATTTGAATTACTCAAATTAGATTATACAGTGGAAACAAGTCAAATCTTGAAAATTTTAAATTTTATATAGTCCATAGACTAATACATATATGGATTCCCACATTAATACAACAAACTTTTTTTTTCAGTAGAAAATTAACTCATTATATTATTGAAAATATAAGATCCCACAAGAGTCCATAGCAGAAACTAGTCCATAGACCATGCTCAATAAAAAACAACTACACACAGGCTGCAAAAAGAGATACAAAAAACAGGGCAAAAAACCCCAACAGAAACCAGAAAAGAAGCTAACGTCACTAGCCGCATGCCCTCAAAGGATCTCAAAGTGTTTTCCCAACACTGCGCACCCCAAAAGGACCTCAAAGTGTAAACCAAAACACCACACGCCCCCAACTGGACCTCAAATTTCTAGTCCAAAACCTCTTCAAGCCAAGGAGGGAGAGGACAAGAGGATCAAAAAACCAAAATTATGAAACCGCTCGCAAAAAAATGCGGCTCCGAGTCTCCTTGGCCTCTAAACAGCAGCCATCGAGAGGATTGTCGCCACCCACCAGAAGGTCCTCCTCGTGCCCATATCATGACGCCCATCCGAAGACCAACACTGCCACCGCCCGAATCCTCCACCTCCACCGCTGCCGAGTCCCTCAGTGTAGGAAAAACGCAGGCAAGGGATTGATCCCAAAAACACAACCCGTCTTGGCCCCTAGATGTCGCCACCAAATGATCGCAGCCAACCACAGATGGACATCCCCTGGGAATGAAACTTTCACCACTGCCATCCTCAAGCCCGCAAATACCCATACAATACCCTCGCAACCCTAGCCCGCTCGCTCTGGCATGGTTTATGCCTGCGCACCACCATGGAGGCCAGGGTTGTGGCTAATGAAACATAGTTGCAGAGACCGCAGGGTAAACCCTAACTCGACTCTCAAAATCACCGGTTCCCTAATAATACAATACACTTGGCGTGTGAGGACTACTCGATCGATGGATGCAACCCTAAAAAATTATGTACTAGTCAGAAGCAAGAAATCAATCCCCTAGATTTTTCTCAATAAGAACGAGAGATTTGTTTGTTAAGAACAACTAATAGTGTATGTATGTCTGTGTATTGAGATTTAAGGGTTACAAATGTTAAATATTAGGATTTTAGGGTTAAAAATGTTAAATATTGAGCTTGGATTTAATTGGATTTGCATTGCAGTGTTAGTGTTTTGTGTTCTACATGTGAGCAACCCGGTGGGAGAGCAAGTGGAAGTTCAACATAGAAGATGGGGTGTCCATCAACAACAACAATGAGAAATTTTATAAAACAGGGGATGGGATGAAAGACAAAGAGAAAATAGGAAAAAGGGAAAAGATACAAAGGGACATGGGAAGGGTAGTCTATCATAGTCCACCCCATGTTATTTCTCCTTGAATGATTCAAGTGCCCCCACAGTCTCATTTTTTCCAGTAAGGCTAAATCTAACTTATGTACAAGACTCTATGATAGATTGGAGTGGATTTGGAATGGTTACTATTTAGATGTTTCATGTACTGTAATGTAAAGCAATGGGAAGGATGGGTGAAGTTCACAAAGTATTCCCTTAGTTTGACTGTATGTATGGTTGTAGCAAAGTTATCACTAAATGGTATTTCCTCTATTGTTTCACTTAAACCATGGGTTAATGGAGTTGTTCAAAGTAAATCATGGCTAGGAAGTTACCCACAAAATAATATTTTCCTGTATTACTTCATATAAAGTAGAATGAAATTATGTAATGTAAAGTAATGGGAAGGATGGGTGAAGTTCACCAGGGATACCCTTAGTTTCTTTATAAGTACGATTGTAGAAAATTTATTACTCAATTATCTTTCATCTGTGGTTGCACTTAAAACATGGGTTAATGGAGTTGTTCAACGTAAATAATGGCTACGGAAGTTAACCAAAAAATAATATTTTCATGTATTGCTCCGAGTAGATTGAAATTGAACAATAGTTTTTTCAATTCATATATATAATTGCAAGATCGCTACTCATTTCGTAATTTCAATCATGGCGATGCAAATTGACTACACAAGAAATGTTGAACAAAGAAAGGAAAAGATTCTCTATACAATCTAAAATTCGTTCATTTACACCTATCTAGAGAAAATCAATGCACATGTATCAACCTATCTAGAGAAAAGCAGTGCACATGTATCAAATTGTTTAAAGAAAAGTGTGTACATGTACCAAATTGTTTAAAGAAAACCATGTTTACTCACACCTCTTCAGAACAAAGTAATGCACATTTAAATGATATAACAAAGAGAATATATAAAGACGATATGTGTCACGGAAAAGGCAACTCGTGTCACTAAAAAGGCATTTATCGGTGGTATTTTTGCCGGGACAACTGAACACCATCAAGCTCTATCCTAGAAGGGAAATCATAGTCAAAGAAGGAAATACAGTGAACAACTGGACATATTGATGGATCGGGTGATGTCTCTTATCGGAAAAGATCATACTGCAGGGGATCAATTGCAGAATTCTTCAGAGGAAAGCCTAACGATACAACATAATCCAAGATCAGATGGGGTTGTTGGAGCAACGTGAGGATAACTCAACCTTTCTCCTTGTCGTAAGCCTCTATTTCCTTGAGGTCGACCAAAACATTAAGATATGGGATAATCTATGTTTTGTAGGTTTAAGTTCACTATACCATTCTCCAACCTATGTATTTTATTGGATATGAGCTTGTGCGTCTGGTGGTTTCCAACCTGTGGGTTGCACTGGGTTGTGAGCATTGGGTGGTTTTTCAAATTTTTGGCTCGGTTTTATTTGTTGGCTAAAGAATTCATTTTGGCATTCTAGTCTTCATTTGGGGTTTGGTCTTCATTGAGAATTATTTTAGAGGATGCACATCAATAAAAATAAGGTGTGACTTAATTGTAAGGTGATTATTTTTTCATGGTAGGACGAAACATATTAAGATCCAACATTAGACAATTGGTATGGTAGGGACTTCTCAGTGTACTGCATTGTAGCATAGAATATGTGTTTTCTTTTTCTATTTCAGGTTCCTAGTTTGTTTGTTCTTGCTGGATGGATTGTGTATCAGAGAGTGTCGATACAAATCTAGTGTTCAAGTGCATCTATGTGATACACATAGAAGTTATCATACAATAATGAAAAAACTTTGGGGTAAAAGAATAACCCTTAAAAACACGAGATATTTGCTTAAATGTCACATGATTATCAGTAAATGAATATATCGGTTAGTGAAAAGAGGAAATGTTGGCGTTTTAGGAGGGTCTTTTATATGAGGTTAAGATTTTCAGACCACCTTCCTATCTCTTCCATTTTTAAGGAAAATGTCTGGAAAAGCTATATTTTTCAACTCTATATTGGGTTCTCTTTCCCCAATATATAAATTGCCTTAAAATTTGTTTCTCAGGCTCATCCAAGCCTTAGGTTTATTGACCACACGAAGAGATGTTTACCATTCTTCTTACTCAAACATATCCCCATAATCTAGAACTTATGTATACATTTTCCCAGTACTTTTGATTATCTGATTATTAAAAGTAAATTCTTTCATATATCTGTACATGATGTTTTAACTTCCAGTGTTCTTGAATATTCGGCGCCGAAGGGACCCAACAGTTATACCATATGGGTTCTTAAGATATATAACTTTAGCAATCAAGGAGCATCACAAGTTTTGCAAGTATGCCACATAGCAATCAAGGAGCATTGAGAGCATAACACAATGAAGGAGCACCACCAACATAGCATGCACTTAGGTACTATTACATTCACACTAAAAATAATAACAATACATAAATTCAGATATTGAAATAACTCTTGTAGAGTTATCTGTTCAAAGATATAACTTTAAAAAGAGTAGATATATTTTTTTATGAAAGAAACAAAAGAAGTATGCTACTTAAAATTGAACTCTTTGCACCAGGGAAACGAGGTAACTTGTTATGCTCTCCTTCAATGAGAATATCGACCAAACTCATGGAATATAATTGAATTTCCTGTCTTCATTGGGGCCTACTGTCTTAGGAGGGCGGGAAAGGGAAGGAAGGGCCCTAGAAGCTTGATTACCTCCTGCCACTAGTGGGGTTAGGATAGATAGATGCCGCTAAGTTATGGTCTTGCGTGGTGTTGATCATATATTATTAGTGACACGACCATAGCAATGAATTTAACAGATCTTGGGATGGCTAGGATTTAGGGTTGGTACGAATGGGATTGTTTCCTGGTAGAGAGAGAGAGCCAATGGGCCTAGATAATCTATTGCTTCTTCAAGGGAAACTGTATCATACCCTGTTTGGTCGTACTGAAGCTAAGATGTGAGGGAGGGATGGTGTGCACCATGAACCCTGGTGGATCGGATTAGACAGTTGGATCACTGGCTTGCAATGAATTGGGAGAGCAATTTGGTGCTAAAGACTTCGTTGCAACTCTTCCTCTGGTATGTTTGTCTTTACATTGCTTGGAAGCACATCATTTTTAAAATTATAGATACACCTCCATCCGATGTTTGAGGCAATGGCAAGGTGGGGATGAGGAGGTGGCAAGGGTTTGAGCAACATGTCAAGAGGTGGCGAGACACTATTTTATTTATTTATTATAAATTCTAATAATTGAGAAAAACAAATGACATGCACCACTGTATTAATGTCGCATCACGGAGAAAAAATAAAAAAATTATTTGTTTTTAACCATAAATAGATTTAATAGTGAATTTTCAAAAAACTTTATGAAATTGTGTAAGAAACATACAAATTACACCAGTTAATGTAGCATATCACACCTTTTAATAGGAGTAAACCATCGAGGTGATTACTATAGTCCCTTGCTGGAGGCGAGACTAATAATATTAATAAGTAAATAAAATAAGATTTAAAATATTTCATACAAAGGTATATCATAAATGCAGTTACCGAATTGAGGAGAAGTGGATAACAAAGAGATGACAATGAGTCAAAGTGAAACATAGTTTCAAATGAATTATATATGAAACTGAGAATAAATGGAAAAATGGAAAAACATAGTTTGAAATGAATTATTTATTAAAAATTGAGAACAAATGAAAAAAAAAGTTGATTTTAATAGACAATTAAATCCAAATTTTTATGTAAAAATATAAAGTTGATTCTAATAAATAATTAAATCCAAACTTTTATATAAAAATATATTTTCTAACATAAAGCAAACTTAAAAATGTAAAATGACATCATTCTATATTTTTAAGAATCTTAACTAGACTTTATTCATGTCCACATTAGGATTTCATAAAAGGCTTGTAATTACAATAATCTCATTATTATTCTCATTCCATGTATCCATGTTATGGATATTCAAAGCTACCTAATATTCCCCTAACAATAATCTTTGTCATATTTTCTCTTCAAGTTTTCCATTGTGGGACCCCAAACCTTTTATTTATTTATTTATGAATAACTAACCAAGAGAATATTGTAAACAACAAAACTAACTATATGATAAGTCATCTTCAAGATGAGCATGAGCCTAATGTTGATGTAAAAAAATATCTTCCAAGTCTAAACATAACCCTAGCTTTCAATTATTAATTTGTATTAATAATAATATTATATACCAATCATTTTTAGGATAATATCATATTCCAAATATTCCAAATAACTTTATTTAAAGGAATTATTATTCCTAGTGTTGGAACCTAAGGCTTGGAAAAGGTTGTGTACACGCCACAAGTCAACACTACACACACATTTAAGAATGTACACTGCGTGACACCAAGTTTCAACGTCTGCACCAACCAAGGATTTACTGCGTGCTCCAACCCATTTTGTACTGCGTGCAAGGACTTAAAGAATTTACATGTAGGATGGATCTCTTCAGGAATCATTGTAACTGATTTTGTAACAACTTCACTGGTCATGCTTGTAATGTCCCTAATCTAAAACCCTTTGTAATTGAACATATAGGATGGTGATCCATTAGTATTAAGTTTTTCTTTTGCAT